>VDFB02115711.1:19030-256947 GCA_007258455.2 Sequoia sempervirens | reverse complement strand
GTCTATCAGATGGATGCCAAGTTTTCATTTTTGAAAGGTGAGCTAGAAGAAGAGGTCTACATAGAACAACTAGAAGGATTTCAGTTGTCAGATCAATCGAGTATGGTGTGCAAATATAAGAAATTTTTATATGGATTGAAGCAAGCTCCTAGAGCTTGGAATTCAAGGTTATATAGGTATTTGATTCAACAAGGTTTCAACAAAGGTACAAAAAATAGTAATCTATATTTTAAAACTAAAAATGACAAAATCTTGATTGTAGTTGTACATGTTGATGACATTATTTTTGGATGAAATAAAACTATGTGTAAGTTGTTTGCGGAAGAGATACAAAAATAATTTGAAATGTCTATGTTTGGAGAGATGAATTTCTTTCTTGGGCTATAAATTAATCAAACAGAGAAAGGAATGTTTATTTCATAGTCTAAGTATGTGAAAGATATGTTGAAGAAGTTTGGGATGGATGGTTCCAAACTAGAATGTACTCCTATGGTGACTGGTTGCAAATTGGGTAAATATGATGATTCACCTAAGGCTGATCAGAGCAAGTATAGATCTATGATTGGTGGACTATTGTATTTGAATGCTACTAGACCATATATTATGCATGTTGTCTATCTTGTGGCTAGATTTCAAGAAGATCCTAAGGAAACACATGTTGCTACTATTAAAAGAATATTCAAATATTTGAATGGCACTCTGTATTATGGGTTACAGTATCCTAAGGATATTGACCTTACACTAAGTGCTTATATAGATGCAAATTGGGTTGGATGTGTAGATGATAGAAAGAGTACAAGTGGTGGTGCATTATTTCTTGGTTGAAAATTGGTGGAATACTTGAGTAAAAAGAAAGATCCTTGTTTACTATTGAAGTTGAGTATATTACTATTGCATCTTGTTGTACACAAGTTCTATGGATGAAATAGACATTGAAAGATATCATAGTGGTGTCTGATGATCCTATTTCTATCTTCTGTGATAATACAAGTGAAATTAAAATTTCAAAGAATCATGTGATGCACTCAAGGACAAAGTATATATCTATCAAGTATAATTTCTTGAGAGAGAAGGTCATGGAGAATGAAGTAAAGTTTGAGTATGTTTTGACGAAGGATATGATTGCTAATAGATTTATGAAGGCTCTTCCTAAAGATACTTTTGAGTATCTCCAGGAGAAGTTAGGGATCATTTTCCCTCCTTTCTTAAACTAGATGCATATGGAGATGCATCAGTCTGGTGGATCTATGGATCTATCTTTCTTCTAGACTGATATTTGGTGGCTACCTCTCAAGAGGAGGAGGTAGTGTCATGTGTTGTCATTGTATGAGTATTTTTTTTCTATTTCAAAGGGGAAATCACTGTAAAATATATTTTTCCTTTGTCATTGATATCAAAGAGGGAGAGGAAGAATGTGAAAAATAAAAGAGGAAGAACATGAAAATATTATATACTAAGGGGGAGAAACAAAAAGAAAAACCTTGAGAAGTGTATTCATAGCTAGTATGTTGTCTTTGATAGTTTTTTACGTCATGTGTTTCCATCAATGACAAAGGGGGAGATTGTTGCAAGAATGGAAAAAATGAAGGTGTTGTCATTGATGTCAACTAGTCAATTGGTTATCAATTGGTTGTTGTTGTCATTAATTCCATGGTTGTCGGTTATTGGATGTTCATGTTGAGGATATTGAGAAAATTGTATTGAAGAAAGGTTACAGGTGTTCAATGGTTGCTCTAATTTTTGCTCCAGGATTTACTGCTATGTTTGTGTGGTTTAGATATGTTGATCATGGTTGTTGGAAGTTGTTATATCTAGATTTTTGGTTGTTGATTCATTGTACAATGAAAGTTATGTTCACTAGTTGTGAACTATGGTTTTATGTGTTTCTGGCTAATGTCTAGGAGAAAAGTTGTTCGTCTAGATTTCTTTTGATAAAGTCTTATGACTTGTGGTTCTAGAGTTAAAAAAAAATTATCGTGTTGAAGCTAATTTTAGTATCTAGAAGATTCATGCTTAATTGTTATATGTGTTTTACATTGGTTTCCTTGTGTTGAACACTATCTTCAAAGTTGATGAAGTGTGTTGGATCTATTTGGATTTGTATCAAGCGTGTGTTTGGGTCGCCCTCATTCTAATTGCACCCTAGGATTTTTTGGCACCGACCTAATTTGAATTTAATGTTGGATGGCCAACTTTGGATATGTTTCAAAGTTGAAAATAGTATAAGTGCAGGATGAGTTAGTGGAAAAAAAATATACAAAGAGAGATAAGTGCGAAGATATAGAGTAGATAGATGTGAGATTTATGTGAATCAGTAAGTGTGTGTGATGAAAGTGTGGTAGATTAGTGCAAAGCCTAAATGCTAAGTTTCCAAATGCAATGAGTTGAAGGTGTACTCTATCATTCATGCATGTCTGGAAGTAGTTGAGAAAATTGTGGTGGATTTCTCTATTGCATTGAGATTGTCTTCTCTCTATAACATATCTCTTCTATCTTCTTTGTATCTATGTGGAAGTAAGCCCTTTGGGTTGTTAGACTTGTTGAACAGTGATCCCGATTCATATAGTGAGTCCTTATTTTGGAAGTGAGCCATGTTTCTCAAGCAGTCAGCCTTTTGTAATCTGTTTTGTTATTCTCTATAGTGTGATTTAATGCACACCGTGGTTTTTCCCTTATTGGGTTTTCCACATAAATCTAGTGTTGGTTTGTTCGTATGATGGTTTCCGGTTTCTACACTTATACTTAATGTTTAATCATTTCAGAAGTGGTAAGGATTAGTTTTGATGAATGAATTAAGGTTTAAATTTGTGACAACTGATTTACCCCCCCTCTTAGTTGTATTATTCAACAAAGTATAGATCAATGATTGGTGTAATATTATACCTAACTCATACTAGACCAAATAACATCCATGTGGTTTTTTTTTGTGGCTAGATTTTAAGAAGATCCGAGAGAGTCACATGTGGAAACAGTAAAGAGGATATTTAGATACTTAAAGGGCACTCTGGAACATGGCTCATGGTATCCAAAGGATATTGACTTCTCTCTAATTTCTTATACAAATATGGATTGGGAAGGTTGTGTGGATGAAAGAAGTACAAGTGGTGGTACTTTCTTTCTTGGAAGTAGGTTGGTATCTTGGCTAAGTAAGAAGTAGGATTCAGTGTCATTATCTACTACAAAGGAAAACATTAAAGGATATTAGAGTGTAAATTGGTAAACCAATTTCTATCTTATGTGATAATACAAGTGTTATCAGTATTTCAAAGAATTTGATAATGCATTCAAGGAAAAATCATATCTTAATTCGGTATCACTTTCTAAGAGACAAGGTTGCAAAGAATGAGGTGGAGTTGGAGTATGTGCCTACCAAGGATTAGGTTGTTGATATTTTCATAGAGAATCTACCTAAGGATACTTTTGAGTATCTAAGAAACATGAGAAGTTAGGGATTATTTCCCCTCCTCAATTAGATGCATAAGGTTATCCATCAGTCCAGTGGATTTCAAGATTAATTTCTTGTTCTGGACTGATGTTGATGGCTACCTCTTAGGGGGAGTAGGCAGTAGCATTTTTGGTCATTACAGTCAAGGGGAGTAAGTGTTTTCATTGTGTCAGAAGAGAGTAAGCATGTAGATGTTTTCCTTTTTTAGTTGTGTCAAAGGATATGAGCAGAAAAAGGAAAAGTGTAGGTTATATTTGTTGTTAGTTGATGCAACATATTTTGTACTTTTAAGGGGGAGTGTGTAGAAAATTGAATTGGAAAGGAAGTTGTAGAGCAAGTTTATGTGTTATTGATGTCAAAGGGGAAGAAAAGAAAAGAAAATATGTGTTTCCCTTTTCCATTGATGTCAAAGGGGGAGAGAAAGTTAGTTGAAAAACCATATGGAAAAAGGGGGAGAGAAGTCTTGTAAAAGATGAAGTGTTGGAAAGAGTATATGCTTGTGTAAGAGGGACTAGTGTGCACAAATGTGCAGTGCATGTGAAAGTGATCAGAGTTGTTGTTTTTGTTATTGATGGTTTTTCATATCATGTGTTTCCATGAATCACAAAGGGAGATTGTTGGAAGTTTATGTTATCATTGATGTCAACAAATCTTTGTTGTTGCATTAATGTCAACCTATGGAGATGCTTTGACTAGTTGCATTATGTTTTAATTAGTAGTCTTAGTGAGAAGGTGTTGCAAATGTTGAGATGGTGTTTGTGGTGCTTGGTTCCCAAGTTCTTTTAAGAAAATTTGATTAAAAGAGAGTTCAATGTGGTAGAGTAGTGTTCAATGTTTTGCTCCACATTTCTTCATTGTTGAATATCTACTTATGTGGTTTAGATATGTTGATTAGAGGTGTTCAGAGGTGTTACATCTAGAGTTTCATGTTCTAGATAATTCAACAGAAGTTGTGTTCATCAGTTTGTGAACTATGAAGCAATGTTGTCTCCAAGAGAAATGGTTTTTCTCTGCATGTCTCCATGTTTTGGTTTCTAGTCTTGTAGATCTTGGAATGTACTTATATTATTTATATCTATCTTTAGTCTGAGTTGTTTGAGTTTTAGTGCTCTGTAAGGTTGGATTCATGTGTTACAGTGTGTTGAAAGTTGACTAGGTGTACATAATGAGTATATCTTTCAGGTGTATGATGTTGCAAAGGATTTTTTGGATTTCAAGGTGTTGATTGAATATTCAAAATTATGTTTATGTTTTGTGTGTGGTTCATGATTCATCTTTGAATCAAAGGAAATGCATACTTAATTGTTCAATAGTGTTAACACAAGTTCGGTTGACCTTGGGTATTTACACTAATTGGAGATATGCTTCAACATTTGTGGAAGCGAGGCATGGTGTGTGTGTATGGATTTAGGTATGAGTTAAGGTTTGATATGGTCCACCTTCATTCCTCTCCACCACAAGAATATTTTGGTGTCAACCTAGTTTAAATTTACACATTTGAGGTGCATAACCGACCTTGTAGATTATTTTCAAGGTTGTGGACAATATATATGTGTTATGAATTGATGGATTATAGTTTGTAGTGTGTTGTGCGAAGTGTTGAGATGTGAAGTAAAAAAGTGTGAAATGCAGTGTGAGCTTTAATACCTAAGACTACTAGAAGTAGTGAGCAGAAGGTGTCTACATTCTTCAGAGAGAGTGAATGCTCTGGTGAAGCAATGGTGGATATTTTATGTTGCTCTGAGATAGATTTCTTATTATAAATATCTTATTTCATTCTTCTTTTTAATATGGTAGTGATCCATTGCTAGTGAGCCCTTCTTTCTTTTGGGTAGTGAGGCCTCTGGTAGTGAGTCTATTATATTTAGTGTTGCAATTACTTTATATTGTGAGCTAATCCTCACTGTGATTTTTTCCTTCTTGGGTTTTCTACCTAAATCTAGTGTTCTCATGTGGTTGGATGTGTTTGCATTATTGTTTCTCATGTTTATATTTTTCTAATGCATAATAAGGGTTAAATGTTTATTAAGGGTTTAAGAGCTAATACAGATTTGAATGTTTATGAGGTTTTTGGTGTTTTAATGTACAACTGATTCACCCCCCCTCTTAGTTGTCTTATGCATTCAAAAGTAAAGACTTATTTTATAGATTTGTTGAATAATAAAAAGAATGTATCCTCGTATTGAAGGAGGTCATTTGTGATCTTGAAACACTAATTTGGTATCAATAGAGCATTGTGAACTCTCATTATGAGATTTTGGATTAAATTTTTATTTTTATATATTGCCACTTTATTTTTTATAAATTTACTACAATTGAAATGGTTTCATTACATTTAATGATAAATTATTTCTATTTTTTAAGGTTACAATTATATCATTTGTTGAGTGGTAACATCTTTTAGAAATATAATATTATATTGTTCTCTTTCTATACAAATTGTTAAAAAAAATTATGTGATTGTAATATATGTATATATATTTAAATATATTATTGGATAATAATATTTATTTAATTATTTTTTTAAAAAATAATTAATTGAAATAAAAATACATGTATTTAAATATAATCATACCAATGGTTGTTTATATTAAAAAAATAAAATTATGTAATTGTTGATATATAAGTTCATATATAAGTGATCTTTAATAGTTTTTATAACTTTATTTACATGGGTTCATATATAGACATGAGAAAATAGCATACTCATTTTATATATTGTGGAAATAAGAAGAATTATATTAATATTCCAAACCCATGAACACAATAGCCTAGTAAGGGCACAAAACCCATGAGCACACTGTCAAGCAAGGGTTTGGAGCACAAATTCATCAGTATGAATGCTAACATCTTCAACATGAAAGTTCAAACTTGTGACCACAATGGATTGACAAGAGTGGGGGTTTTAACTTTGGTGGCCATGAAAAAAATGCCATAATTTGACCATTGTTCTAATATTTATATATGTTGTTGGTTTTACTAGAATTTCTTTACTAATATATACATATATTAAATAAATAAAAAAATTTAAAAAAATTTCCATAAAAAAGTGTTCATAATTTATTTATTTTAAATAAATCATGCTAATAAATATGAGTTGTAGAATATAGTAAAAAAGGAAAACACATTAAATAATTTATACAAATAAAGACAAGGAGGTTTTTGTTATAAATGATATTTTATCTTCCCTGCCCTTAGAATAGCCTAACAGCCAAAGACAAGAAAGGTCTCAAATAAATATGAAACAAGTGATCAAAAATAGGAATATACACAAATAACTCAATTCATAAATAACAAAGACAATAGTTATTCAAAAACAACAAAAGATATGAAAAATAAATACACAAACCAAAATAATAAAAAATATAAGTAAATAAATTATAGAGATTTAAAATAAGAAAAGATTTTTATTAGAAAATATGTAACACTTACCAATATAAAACTTTTTTGTTGAAGTTGATTGTTCAAGATGTGATTGATGTGGATAGTGTAACACCTCTCTAAACCTAGGCTGGTAAGATAGTATTTTGATTTTTTATTTGATATTTTAAATGTTAAATGTTATTATAATGATGTTAGATATTGTTGATTTAGTGAAAGGTTATTATGATTAGCAATGATGATGCAATTAATTGATATATATGGTAGCTAACTACAGTCAGGATGTAGTATGTGCTTCGGCTATGTATATATGTATATGTGATGTGTATGTTACAGGTACCAGGTATCGACTCCACCTGGCTTTACAGGTCTGAGTGTACCTTCCCTGATGGTGGTTATTGGAGGTAGTCATAGGCCAAATTTCCCCTATTCGATCCCACTGTACCCTGTTAGGGCAGTGTTCCCTTGTTGATGTCTTACCGTCTGATTACCTAATGGTTACGTCAGAGCACCTTTCAGCCATATGTTCCAGCGCACCTTTTTGTTGTATGTGGTTTACTAGTATGTCTTGCTGAGGTATTTTGTCTTGGTTTCCGTGATTCTGTTATGTGGATATATATTTTGGTTGTCAGTTTCTTGATGTGGTTTCTTTGACGTATTTTCATGATTTCATATATGGCATTTTATAGTATTTTATTGATGGGAGATTTAAATGGTTTTATCCATGAGATTTTAAATATTACATTTTAAATGATTTTTATTGATCATTCGAGAGAATGATATATTTCATTTGGAAATTTTAAATGATTTTATTAATCCTTTTTGGGGAGCTTTGTGTATTTGGACGATTGGATTTAAATTACTATTTTTATATGAAATAGAGAATTTTGGTGTTTTTGGTGATTTTAATTAATTTCTTGGGAGCATTAATATCTTGCATAATAAAATGATTTATTTCATTTTTTTTATTGTGTTGAGTTAGTTATAAAAAAAAAGTAAAAGGGGCAGCCTTGTTTTTTGGTGTATATACTTATTCATTTTGTTTTGGAGGGGGTCATTCTTTTGGAAGGGAAGATACTTCTATTTTGGGGAAGAAGAAGAAAACCCCACGAATTGGGTAGCCGAGTTGGGGAAGAACATGGAGAGTTTCTGAGAAAAAAATTGTGGGCAATGGCACCGGAGGCTCATCATAGTTTTGTTGTTTTGTTGCTCTGTTTTGGAATCTCGTCGTGCCTTGCTAACAAAACATTTCTTCATTCCTCATTTGGGAAGATTTGAGGTATTCTTCTATGTTTTCCTTGAATCTTTGAGTTATTAATGTATGCATGAATGTGTGTTTAAATGTTTTGGGAATCTTGGCTGCTCTAGGTGTTGTCATGATTTTTTTTGGGTTGAGATTCTTTTCAACCTGGTTATTGCTTTCTTTTTTTGGGAAATCTGAGACTTTTATAAAAAAATTCAATCCTCCCACTTCAAACTCAAATCCAACTATGAGATACACCCGGTAATGCTCAAATCTCAGCTAGGTTGGAGTCCAAAACGAATTAGGAATACTTTTTGTTTTGGCCAAAATTTGTGCAGCTTGTTAAAAACATTTTTTTATTACTGCTCATTATCCCCTTGCTAAAAATGAATTTTAAGGGTGGATTTCATGTATAAATGCCAAGACCTCAACTGGGTCTTTCACAGATTTTAATTCTAGGCACTTTCATTTTTGCCCAAAATTTGTGTCTTCTTGTTAAATGACATTTTTTTATGCTGCTCTTTAACCGTTTGATATAAATGCAAAATAAAGTTAGATTACATGTAGAAACACCCATATTTCAAATGGGTTGGTGTCCGATTTTTAATCTGGGCACTTTCATTTTCCATGATTTTGCCCAACCATGCACTAAATGACGTTTTTCAGTACAACACCTTATTATAGGTCTTAAAATTGAAAATTGAAGGTGGATTCCATCTTGAAATGCCAAAATATGAATTGGATCAAGCTTATAATTTTAATCTGGATACTTTGAATTTTTATGCAATTTTAATGCCTCCATTTCATGATTGAAATCAATGATTTGAATGATTAGCAACAATGTTTGCTTGGTTGTTTTAAAAAGATTTTGTGATGATTTTGTGGCCTTCTTCATTGTTTCATTTTTTCTTTGGGTCCCTTGTTTGGTTAAATGAGATGGATTAAAACCATTATAAGATAATGAGTCCTCCTGCATGGCCTTGAGCACTTGCAAGGGCTAAGGATGCACTCGAGATGGCCTATCAATCTGCAGGGCATTGAGTTATCCATCTGTAGAGCATTGATTTGGGCATGATTGAGTTTTCCCCATCTATATGAGAGGTGTACTTGATTCTGTGTGGTGCCATCCCTTCGAGCACGCATGATGACATTCCATCCATTCAACACTCTTGTACCTTATACCTCAGTAGTCATGAGTAGTACTTGTCATGTTCTTGTATGAGCATCTGCATGTTGCAATTTTGGCCTTATGCATTGCATTCCATGTTTTCTCCATGCTTGATGTGAGTTTTGGCCTTATGTTTTCCTTTCCTTGATTTTTCTGCTTAGGCCTTGTGACTACCTCCAAGCACAGTGGGGTGGCCTCTTTTGAGTCCACATAGTAGGGAGGCATTGCCACCGCCATTGGGAAATGGTGTACAAGTTATTGGAGCACTAGTTGGAGCTATCCTCTCTTGTGCTTATTTTATCAGTTGGTATGTCTTATTCTGGGCTATGCCTTTGTACTCTTGTATATTCCTTTATGAATATTATACTCTCTTGAGAGAGATGATGTAATCATGTAATTTAAATGAGAAGAAATGTGATAATTTATATTTGGTTTATGAGTTTCGATGTTGGTATCGGACTCACTTGTATTATGATGATATTTATGAATTTTCCTTCAAAAGTTTTCATGTCAAAATCAAAGCTTTGGTTGTATTTTTCCTTCATGTTTTAGTCTACAAAAGTTTTGGCGCATTGTCGCCTTCTGTTTGTTGTTCTGTGTCACTGCTACAAAGTTCCAGAGCACTGGCGTAGGAAGTTCCAAAGTGCTGGTGCAGGAAGTTCCGGAGCACCAGCACAGGAAGTTCCAGAGTAGAGGTTCCGAAGTAGGAAGTTCTGGAGCAGGGAGTTCTCGAGCAATAGGAAGTTCTGGAGCTGGAAGTTCTAGAGTAGGAAGTTTCGTAGCTGGAAGTTTCGGAGCAGGAAGTTCTGGAGCAGTAGGAAGTTCTAGAGCTGGAAGTTTTGGAGCAGGAAGTTCCGAAGCAGGAGGTTTCATAGTTGAAAGTTCCATAGCTAGAAGTTCTGGAGCAGGAAGTTCCAGGAGTAGGAAGTTTCGTAGCTGGAAGTTCCGTAGCTAGAAGTTCTGAAGCAGGAAGTTCCGGAGCAAAATTTTCGGAGCTCTCCTATTTGCTCCTGTTTGGATTTTCTCTGGAGGGTGGATTAGTCCTCTCCTTTGGGTTGTGTTCGGCCATGCTTGGCCATGTATGTTGTCGATATATTGTATTGTAAACTATTTTTTGTGTACGTTATTCTTTATTTTATCAAAAAAAAAATATCTTGTCCTCTTTTGGCTCTTACCCTTCGTGGTTGTGTAGCAGGATGTTATAGATAGCTCAAGGATTCATACAAGATTTCTATAGTATGTACCTATCAAACTCAAGAAAATTATTTTTTATTTTGACAAAGGATTGGTTGAGATTTAAAGATATAGAGTGAAAAATAATGGTAGAGATGAAAGATTATTTTGATTTTAATTTGCATGTTAATCAAATCATGTAACTAGTTGAATTCTTTATTATTTATTTATGGATAATGGAGAAAGTATATTAAATTATTTTAAACTAAATAGTTTAAATAAAAAGATTAAATAAATAATAAAATTTATTTAGTTAATTACTAAAAATGAATTAATTTATTTTTTTATGAATGAGAAAAATTAGCCTAACTAATTAAATAATACAAACTATTTAATTTTTTGGTGATGTGGTAAAATTTAAATGATTACAAGTGTAATATTTAATTATTATAAAGTTCTAGAATATTTTATTTATTTATTAGTGAAGTAATTTAATTTATTTAAATTTTATTTTAGATTTTAGTTGTTAAATATTTATTAAATTTAAAAAATTATCTTTAGAAGAAAAAAAATGGGAGCGCTGAGTGGGAAGAGTCATTTGAAGCGGCTTTTGAATTTTCCTAAAGGCATTGATGGTGAGAGCGATGGAGAGGACACAAATAGGGATGGTGGCTTCCTTTCTATTTGGCTGAAGATTGTTGCACAGGGAGGTAGCGTGTCTGGTGGTGTAGATTTGGATGCGAACGACACTCCTATGATTGTCGTTTCTCTACATCTTCTCTTGTGAGACATTGTCCCTGACATTGGTGGCTCTCCCCCTCTAGTGTGGCTGGGGATGTGGTGGTTGGGCTATGCATTTTGGGATGTGCTTTGTTGGGTGATGTCAGTGGCTCGTTGGCCTGTTGGGTCAATTTCTTTGCAAAGCCCCATTTCCTTTATTGTTGATGAAGGCAGTGTTTCTTCTTCTATGGTGGGGACCACTGGCATCTGGAAAATTGATCTCCACCAATTCATTGAAGGAAAATTCACCACCAGCAATTCACCACCATGGAAAATTCACCACCAAGTAAAATTCACTGCCAACAATTCACCAAAATTTTGAAATATGTATTAAAAAATATTGGTGAATTGTTCGCATGAATTTTACTTGGTGGTGAATTTTTCATTGGTGAATTTTCCATGGCAGTGAATTGCTAACGATGAATTTTCCTTCAGTGAATTGTTGGCAATGAATTTTCCTAGAGCCGAGATCGCCACTTTGCTGCAGCGGGTTTTTCCCCTTCTCTACTTTGGGCCTCTGTACTTTTGTGCTGGAAATAAGGTGTTGGTTATAGATATGGGGGATGATATTCTCATCCTCATTTGTTAGAGGTCTGGGGGAGCTGCTTGTCTCCTCTTGTGTTCTATTATTCTCCCTCCTTATTGGCGGTTTGTTCAGGAGTCTGCGGTGAAGGTGGTGTTGTTTAGGCTTTGTCTCTTTCATTGGAGGTTGGGTTGTGGCGTTGTCCTTTCCTTCCTTTGGATGGTGTTCTATGTCTGTTGCTAGTGTGCCATGGTTCCAGGTCTACTTGGTTCCATATTGGCACTCCCTTATGTTGTTGGCTTGGCTTTTGGGTCTGGGTCCTCTCGTGCAACATTGGTGGTGTTGTGGGTTGTGTTTGTGCTCAATGAAGGTGAAGGTGGATTTTTAGAACTCTTGTACCCTCTCTTATGTGGGTCCCCTACTAGTGGTAAGGTTCAGTTCATTAGCCTTTTTCCTATTGTGAGGTGTGGTTGGGGCAGAGTTCTTCTGTTTGTGTACTCTACTCGGTGTGTGGGAGCTTTTGGGATCCCATTGCTGACCTTTGGTTCTTCCCCTTTCATGGGGTTTGGTGGGACTTGTGGTCTCATAAGGTTGTGCTATGGTTAAAGCTTATTGGTTTCACTTTGATGGTTTCCTTCAGCCTTATCTGGTTGGCCCAGATGGGTGGGATCTCAAAGTTGTTAAATGGGTTGTCTTTTTTGTTGCCTATGTTTCCAATGGATGTGACACCCTTCCTTTCTTCTATGAGTGTTCTCTACCATTTTCTTCAGCTGGCTTCTTTTGAGGTGGAATCTAATTCTATCGAGGGTGAGCCCTCTCCTTTTGAGGTGGAGATGGTTGTTGCTGAGATGGTGGAGAGTTCTTTCCCCTCTTATGAGTTCCTATCAAGGAGGAACCTATTTGTGTGGGTGAGTGGTGGCTTTGGTCTAGATGGGTTTCATTTTTTTCGCTCCTATAGAGAGGATCCCTCTCCTCTTGAGGTGGAGTTTGGTTTAGTTCTCTAGGTGGGTTGGTACTACAATTTGGTTGTTTCTTCTCATGTTTCAACTTTGTTCTTTCTCTGTTTTGCCTTCTTTTTGTGGATGGGAGACTGGTGAAGGGTGGGTCTGCTTTGGTTTGACTATTGCTATGCTTGGGTGGGTGCATTTTGAAGATCATTTCTCTATTGCTATGGGTGATTCTTACCCCTCCTTCGATGGGAATCTAGTAGGCTCAGTTTTGACCAGTAGTTCTACTGTAGTCTAGCTATTGTAGATGGTTTGTGGCTTGGTTGTTTACTGACAAGACATTAGGGCTAGCTATGTTGTGGGTTGCTTAGGATAGTTGCTTTCCCTAAGTTTCAGTTGCTCCTGGTTTAGGTGCCAGGTTTGGGTTGTTATTCTATATTTATCTTGGGACTATTGTTGGTTCTGAGTGTCCTTCCTCGCTTGGTTATTTGGTGACCAGGTGTTGTTGGTGTTTCTGTTGTGTGTTGCGGTCTTTCTATTGGTGTTGGTTTTCTGTTGTGTTGGTCATGTCTAAGAATTTACTATTTGTAGTGTCCTTCTCTTAGCTCTGTAAAAGGTTCTTGGTCCTTTCAAAATAATGCTTGTCCTTTTTAGCCCATGTGGCTCATTGTGTAAAGGGTACAACACCCTGTAAATGAAGCTTATCTTATCAAAAACATGTTTAGGTTGTGGCAATGTAAATAGTATCTTTATCCATCTAGATAGGATATCAGGATTGATCACATAGCTTAAGTTTACTTAGGTTTATTTTGGTTTTATCTCACTTCATAGCATTGAGAAATGTGTCCTCATCACTTGAGACATCTATTAACACTTTGTCATACACTTTTCAAATAAGCTCACAAGTGTTCCATCTTTGGAGTGCTTGTTAATTATTTAGTCCTACCTTCCTACCTAATCTATCTTGTCTATATACGCAAGGTTTCTCATTAACACTCTTCATATTGAATTGATATTCGTACTATTGTTCTCATATTTTTACTTGTGGATGGTTGTTTCATGCTCTTTGATCTTGGAATTCTCCAACATAATATCAGAGCCATGAGATCACATTCCTTCCCACATCAAGGTGACTCCCACACATAACCTGTTAGGAAAAATAAAGTTTACATTTAGTAAATCAGTTAATTATTAGTTGCTAGTTTTAGGGATTTATTCTTGTAAGGGAATTTGGGTGGTTATTCATGGGAATGCAATTCAAGGGAATGCAATGTTTTTTAAGCATTTGCAATACACATTGTACATTACTTGAAGAAATATAATATTTATTATTATTATTGTTCAACAATGGTGTAATATGTGCAATTTTCTCTCCATTTTTTTAACAGTGCTATCAGAGCAATAAAGATGTCAAGCATGTGGGAGAGCAATATGTGTAGACAATGCATTTGAGCTAAGAAGCCACCCTATTTTTTTTGCATACTGTTGAGTTGTATAGAGAGGTATTCAGAAAGATGAGCAATACCAATGCATGGATCAAGTAAATAAAGGCACGATAATGCTTTGACAAAGACATCCAACATTTGTGCATTTAATCATATTCTTAAATGCTTCGGCCAATTTTGTGTGTGCAATAACCAAGCCCAAATTTTTAAGGAATTTCAATCCGATTCCCTGAGCATTTAAAGTTTTGTCAAGTGTTTAAAAAATTTGATGCAAAATAAAAGTACTGGTTTGCATTGATGTGCATGGGAAGTTTTTTATCAAGCGTATCAATTTTTTGTTGACTAGTTTTAAAGGCATTGAAGTTTAAACTACTAAGGATATCAATTTTATTATCTATGGTTTGGAGAGTTTGAATTGGTAATTATACTACATGTTTATACACTGATGATAAGCATATAGTTTTTTGTATATTTAAGGAATCCAATAAAATGAGTTTATGTGGTATTTAATATGCATAAAAGAGGCACATTGTGGTGGAAGGAGGACATAAGGTGCAATTTGATTTGCAATCTAATTTGAGCATTGAATTTGTTAATATATTCAACAAGCTTGCATATGCAAGTAAGGTTATAAGGTATGAAATGGGAAGCTATTGTATTGAAATGCATGGCATGGAGTTCAAGGAAATTGAAATATATCGTAGAGAATATTACATGTTGTTTTTCAAATATTAAAATTTTCTATGAAGATCCATTAGATGATGTTTTTGATTGGGGTTTCAAAGGTTCTAGTACTTCTTTTGGTGCTACTTTTGGAGGGTAAAGACTAATAGGGTCATATTGAAGGTTGGAGGAAATGGAGGTAGGAGGATCTTCATTATCTTGAGCTAAATTCTCCCTCAGAGATGATGTCTTGCATGAGAAGCATTTTTTTAATCTCTAGTCCTTCTAGATGTAAGTGTTACCTGATTTTTAGCTTTCAGTTGAAATCAAGTAACTTAGTGTGTGTTCTTTTCAGGTTGTTTAAACATTTAAAGGACAAACCATTAAACTACTAGTTTCAATATGCATGAACCAGTGATTGTCAAATGAAGTAGATTACATTTTATCATTTCAATGTTGTATTAGAACAAATGTGAAAGAGAATCATAGATAAAAAAAATGTAGTCTTTTATTGATAATCTTGAAATATACATGTCCCTCACAAGCCAAGGGACTAACTCTCTTATTCAATGAACATATGAAGCAACTCATACATGAATAAGTAGAAGAAAGAAAAAAAAGCATATAAGAATGGAACCAGCCATTTCCTGAGAATGACTGGTTGCAGGTTGCTTGACTGCTCTCTGCTACTGCCCCGAGCTGCTTGTGTCCCTCCTAGCTCCGTAGTGCTCCTCACCCTACATCTGAAGAAAACATGATGTTAGAGCAAAGCTCTAAGCAATGAAATATTCAATCCTTACATACAAACCTACTTATGCATGTATAAACTGATCCATAAGTGCATTAAACAAGCATGAAAACCTTAGATGTCCCGGAAAAATTGAAGTTATCAAAAACATCCAAAATGTGCATATATTTTCTAACTTGTTTGCTTCATGTGCAGATTTAGGGTAGGTTGGTTACTATTCTAATTTAGTTAAATACAACATGTGGGGTAAATGTGGCTCCCACAAGGGTAGAGCTCAACATGTTTTGAAAGGAAAAGGAAATTGAGAAACTTGATCAAAGATTTATCTGTTATCAATGCATTAAATCAATATGGAATCACACTAGTTGATCAACTTTCATTATCAGATTCAAAAGATGCATCAAGTTCGATTATGCATCTATTAAATAATGAGGAAGCATTTCAAGTTGTTGTCGAGCCCCTCTCACCATAACCCTATTGGGTAGTCACATATCACATGGGAAGGTGAGCTGTTAGGTCACCCACATATGTGACATGTGGTTGTCTAATAAAGATAGAATGAGGAGACTGTGTGTATTCATCACACATAACAGAAAAAGAGCAATTGTTGAATTAGGGTCATGGTACAAGTGAATATGACAACAACCTTTAAGAGTTTGCAAAGGGCAGTCTTAGGTGGATAAGGAGACAAAAACAATGATCTCATGACAAGGACAACAACAAATCATGCTACATCTCATGAAGGGGCAGCAATGTTGAGTACATGCTATGGGGTAGCAAGAGGAGCTTTCTTGGTTTCAAGTTAGAGCTATCAAGCATGAGAAGGCCATGAATCTGAAATGGTGGTCAAAAGCTTCATTAAAAGATGTATTCACATGTGTTATGAACATCATAGCACACAAGGATAAGTGAAAAATTCCATGATAGAGAGTGACAAATATCACTCAAAGAAAAAGAATGGACAACTTCAGGTGGACAGTTAAGGCATGCAATCAAGCAACATGGACTAAATCATTGTGAGAAGTCACATGACAGAAATTAAAGAAAAGGTAAGTGCATTCAATCTAGTTTGTACTTGTAAAGCACAATAGGTGCCTTTACATTAAAAACAGTGACTTCAATACATTACAAAATCATTGAATGCTCAAACTATAATGAAGTAAACATGCAACAAGATGTGCTCTTGTATTCTTGACATGTCAATCGATTGAAAACATAGTCACCACAACAGTCCCTGCAAGTCTAAGATTACATTCAAATGAGACAAACATCTACAATAGTTTACAGTTACATGATAATTATATGAGAACTCAATAAGAAAACAACAATTTATGAAGACATCTTTTGTAGTGGATAGTCATGTGTATATAGTAACAACTCGAAGGTACAATCCATGATATGCCACTAGAACAGTCCTTTTAGATGCAATCTCATGTTAGGGATAGATCCTTCATGATTATGTCTTAGTAACCTAAGTGGTTTGTTTTTCATAGGGTGTTTGTGGTGTAGGTGAGTTTGTATCATTATTGCTCATGGTTGTCAGGAGGCAGTGTTACAAGGACAACAATGATCTATACTTAACTAGTACAAAAGTAGGGTATATTCATGTACATTCATATGAAACAGTCACAAAGAACCACAAGGTAACCAGATTATGCACCTAGTACAGGTTTGAAGTTACCAAAACATGGAAGTGGCAAGTCCACTTTAGAAAAATCCGACATCTTTTGCATAGGTACTAGTAGCAAGAGATAGTGAAGGTGCAATGTCAAATAGTGAAAACAGGGATCCAGAGATGAAAGAGAATCAAATTCAAAGGGCATCATTTCATGATATAGCAGTTGACAGAGAAATACAACCTTGTTGCAATTTGAGAGAACCCATCTTGGTTTTGTTTACGAATGTCAAAAAATAGAGTACAAGAAAGCCTCGAAGCCTCTGAGGGAAAAAACACAGCCATGAAAAAATGAAATAGAAAAACATGTTGGTGGCAATGAGTTGCCTCTTGAGTCATCTAATATTCTCTTTTCAGTTTGGAATCCTATTGTGAACCATTTCTCTATACCTCAAAGAATGGAGGAAAGCATTCCTTGTTTGAGTTTCATGAAGGCACCAACTGTGGTGTCTGTTTTGAATCTTGCAGATAGCACTATAAACATGGTTGTTGACTCTATCCCATCAATAATTGAAGGAAATTCAGCCTTTGATTTGGATCAAAACTATCATTATCCACACTACATCAGCTATAAAATGAGGTGTAGTGTCTTAATGAGCAGATTTCATCAACTTTTGATAAAAAAAAGGGGGGGAGTGGCCACTAAGGCTCTCATTGAAGCTTCAGAACTTCGTGTTGAAAAGGTGAAATTAGAGGATTCTCTTCAACAAACTCAAGGGAAAGTTAGACAGTATGAAATGGAACTCTCATCTCTAAGATAGGACTATGAAAATAAGGTCTAGGATTTGACTGTATAGACCACTACCCTTAAAGAAAAGGAACAAGAGATGAATTTTGGGCAAGAAAATACAAACAGGCAGCTAAAGGATACGAAGTTAAGTGGGGAAAAATTTAGACAAAGGGTTCAAGATCTAGAAAATAAGATACAACTTATTGAGAATGAGAAGCGAAAGCTTAAAGATGAGAAGAATAATACAGAGGCCGTGCAAAATAGAAACCCAATAAAAAGTGTTTATCATCATTTGTAGAAACAAGAAATGCAAGAAGCTTCTCTGCTTGGGCAAGCAGTGGTTGTGGAGTAGTGGACAGGGATAGCTCTATTTTAATCAATCACCCTTTCATGAATGTCATTCATATTATAATATTGCACATATTTTATCTCATAAAATGCAAAAAGTCTTGAAGGAAGGTGCGAAATGCATACAAGGCTAAGTCACGGCCATCAAAGAATGTAAAAATGTGTAGAGCCTATGAATTATACACGTGTTGTGCAATGGCATTGAATCATTTTTGGAAAATCATTTTATTGACAGGGGCAACATTGTCTTATGGAAACAATTGACAAAGGTAGCTCTTGTATTAACTAATCACTCTTCATGAAATCTCATTCATATTATAATCTTGCATAGGGCCGCGCCATAGCCATTCCCAGAAAGATAGGAAAATATGCAGAAGAAAGTGATGGGGCCACAACCATAAAGGTAAGGGGTTTCTCTTATAGTCTCTACAAAAACACAAAGCCATGGCGTTGAACTACAAAGCTCAAGATGAGCTTTCTTTTATAGAAAAAATGCCAAAAATTTCCACAAACAAATGCTGAAAATGACAGGAAGAGTGTTGAATATGAAATATATTCATCATTTTGCAAAATGAAGCTAGATTTCAAGCATGTTCTCTGCAGAAAATGAAATGGAAACAAAAGAAAAATGCTTCCAAAGGCTTACCCAAGTTTTTGAGTTACATCAATATGCACAAAGATGAGTTAATGATGCCTTTGTTTGCCTTCAGAATTCGCCATTGAAGACCTCCAGTTGAACCCTGTGGCGGCTGCAAGCTTCCAAAAAGCTCGATGGAATAAGTGAAGGCTTTTCTTTCATTTTGCTTTGCTACGTTTTAGGGTTAAAGCCCTAAATTGGCTGACAAGGTATTTTTTGCCTTGTGTTTTGAAAAAATACAGCGTATTTAATTGTTATGTAGGCCAAGTGATGGAGTTAAAAACTTGAACTTTTTCCTTGAGTTCTTTTAAAAACATATTCCTTATGCCTTGGGTCTTTAGGACTTGTGCTTTTTGCATTGTATCTCATAAGGGGCTGAGCTCTTTTCTTTTTGTTTTTCTTTTGCATTGAGTTTTAATATGAAACATTTTATAATTAAGTGTTAATCACTTAATTAATTAAATGTTATATTTAAATGCAAAGGAGGGTGTGACATGTAAATGCGTTAAGGAGGTATGATTCAAGGCATCAAGCCAAATGCCTTTATGTTTGCATCAATTCTAAAAATGTGAAGCATTTGAGTTAAATGATGTTATTATAAATCATTTAATTGAAATTGCTATGCCAATATAAAAGCATTTGTTTTCAAGGAATGGTCAAAGAGGGATGTATTTTATTTTTTCACTTTTGCATTCACTTTAAAATGTAAAACATTTAATTAAATGGAGCAATTATAAGCCATTTAACTAAATGTTGTTTTAAATGCAAAATTGAAAAAGTCGTGTTGAAAAAGCATGTGCTTTTAGGATACAACATGAGTCAAACAACTGGCAAACATGTGGAAAGTGTGAGAGTAGTGTTTGACTGTTTTAGAGAGAAATGACCATTTTGGAGGCTCTTTTGTCACACTTTCAGTGTGACCTTGGACTAGGCTTGTTTTTTCTACATTTGGAGGCCTTTTGGAGTGTTTTTACAAGCTTCTATTTTGGCTTTTGTGTTTCATCCGACTTAGGGTTTCTAGAGGGACTTGTGTGGGTTGTTGGTTGCATTTTGGCTTAAGTATGTTCATTTTGAACATTTTAGGGAGTTCTTTCTTTTTCCAGCTGAAGGATAGCTTGCTTTTCTTGGAGTTGTTTTTCATGGAGCTACATTGTAACTCAGACATGCCTATTATACAGTAAGCACTTTGAATTAATATATTGGAGTATTTTACCTTCTCTCTTCATGTTTATGGTGTGTCATTAATGGTTGATCAGTCTATTTTGTGAAAATTCATTTTCCTTACAAACTTGTCCCATGTTTCATGCATCCATTTGATAGAAAATGCATGTTTACAGGTTATAAACTGCACTGTTTAATGGTGTTATTGATTGTGAAGTCTATTTTTTCCTTTCGAAAAGATTATTATAGACCTCTGTATAAATTACTGATGTGAACTGTATTGGATAGGGAGTAGTGTGAGTTGGCTTTTAAATATTGATTTGAATGTGCAAGGTTGTTAGCAGGTCTAGGTTTTTGGTGTATCACTTTAGTTTCTTTCTATATTAGGTTTATTTTATGCAATTTCTTACCCTTAGCTCAGATTTTAAAAGTAGTTAGGTGACATCAAAAAGAGGAAGCTAACCCTTATCACTGGAGGTCTACTTTCAAATAGGTCACCCACAACCTAAAAGCATTCCCATGTTGGTCCAAATCTGTTAAGTTCTTTAAAAAGCTTAGCAAATAGGGTGCAAATTCGGTGTTCTAACAGTAAGATGGGGCATGCATTGTTTTATTGGTCTGCATGGATCTAGTTGAGTTTTTCTCAATCCATAGTTTTGCATATGTTTTTTTTGATAATAATTGAGTAAGTCTCAATCCACAAATGGAGGAGTCTTACTATGGATAATGGAGTTAGTCTTGATTCACAGTTGGAGGAGTGTTACTCTGGTCGTAATGGAGTTAGTCTCGATTCACAGTTGATTGGTGATTTTCTTGTGAATAGTTGAGTGTGTCTGATTCACAGGTAAACATTGGAGAATTTGAACATTTATCCAGACATGAGGATTTTTAGTTGATGTTGATGCAGGGTTGGATAATTAGGACATTTACCTATACCAAGTTGTTTAGGTTGATACTGATACAAAATTTTGGTTTTCTTTTTGTGATGTAAACCTTAAGGGGGGCATATGTAGTTATTTAAGGTTTACATTTTAATTCTTTTTTCCTATTATATAAACTTTAAGGGGGGGTTGTTAGGAAAAATAAAGTACATTTAGTAAATAAGTTAATTATTAGTTGTTAGTTTTAAGGAGTTATTCTCATAAGGGAATTTGGGTGGTTATTCATGGGTATGTAATTCAAAGGATTGCAATTCTTTTCAAGCATTTGCAATGTGCATTGTAAATGACTAGAAAAAATATAATATTTATTATTATTGTTGTTCAACAATGGTATAATCTGTGCAATTTTTTCTCCATTTTTTTTTAACAGTGGTGCAATTTTCTCTCCATTTTTTCAACATAACCCTATCAATGGAGCTTTGTGAAGCCAAAAAGACACTTCCACTGCAACCCGAGAAATAAATAAATAGCTTTCATTTTGTTATTTTGTTAAATTTGGTAATTTTTTATTTTTGCAATTTTTTTATCATTATTTAAGAAGTTGTAAAAAAATAAAATAAAAAAATAGAGAGGATCAATCTACCCCTCTACATCTATTGCTTTTACAAATTGATAGATATTTCATAGTCATGCTATTTTTTTAGGCAATATGTGTCCATTTTAGCCTTTTTAGAGGGAATTGACTGGTACCATTGCAAGAATTTTGGTCTATCGACCTACTTGCAAGTTTTGTGGCAATATTTTTGTCATTTTTTTTGCAATTTGTAGGTTCAATATAGGGTTTGCATCATATTCTATCATCAAGTGTATGGGATTTAAACTATCACATATCTCTGGTAGTAGCTAGTATCTTCTGAGAGTATATCATTCTTAGAGAATCATTTGAGGTGAGAACTAGTGGCAAATTCCATGACCTGAATTAGTGGTTAAAAAAGTAAGCATTTTTCCTAAGTTTTCATGTCACAGAGTGACCAACAAACCCTACACAACATCACCAAGGGAGATTCACCTATGCTTGAGGAAATTTTAAGGCACAGACAAGCTAATCAAGAGGCATTATCCATTCCCCTATGCATAATTCATATTCCATCAATCCTCATGTGACCTATCATCATTAAAAAGCCTAATTTGTTATTGCTACGAGAGAATTGCATCACCAGGATTCTCATTTTGGTGCCCATTCCTCGCTCATGATGTGTGGATCTACAAGTTTATTTTTTTGTCCAACCCTGACTACAATCATTCACCCCTACACAAAATAAATTTCACAAAGTTGCAAGATCTCTTAATATTTTTCATTGGATTTATCTTCTTTACTATGTAAATCATGCCTCATCTTGGCCATGAATCACATGCACTCGATTAGTTTACAAGAAATATGTGCAAAGATAGTTTGATAATCTATTGTGAAGTCTTATGATAGGTGCATCACATCTAGCCAATTTAGGAGCTCTGTAGGGAGGCTCAGCACTTGTTTATTCTACAATCCTCCTTTATAGCTTCTAGCTCATCCATATACCCGCCTCTTGACTCAAGATAGGCACATATAATGGTTAATCAACTATTTTAACTATTGATAATTTATTATCATGAATAGTCTAAGGCCAAGTTTTAAATGAAAAATTACTTTTTGTTTTAAATTGTTTGCTAAGTGCTGCAAAAGGAGAAAAGGTTAAAATTTTAGTGTTTTTTAGTGCTAAAGTGTGATTTGGAGGGAAAATAAAACAAAAGAGTTTGTTTTATTTATTTTTACTACCCCTGTAGCAGAAAGCTAGGATTTTTAGTTGATTGTTTGGAGGAGTCTAAAGTAAACTCATAGCATTAAGCGAAAACAATTGTTTGTTACTCTAGATCAAAGGCAGTCGCAGATATTCATAAGGAGATAGGGGCATGATGAGATTTTGTTTCCAGGTATGTCTCTTAAAACACCATGTATTGGTGAAAAGCTAGACTTTGTCAAAGTTTTCAAGTTTATCTTAAATCTGAAACTTGCAAGGTTACTTGAAATATTTTTAGCTCAAGAGGCTTTTTTTGAGTTGGTAAATAAAGATGCTAGTAAAGGGATCTTGATAGTGAGATATAACAGAATAATGGTGTTAGTAAACTCATGAGACTAGGCATTGGCAAGCAATCAATTGGAGAAATGCATGCAAAATACTTGCAAAAGAGATGGACAGTATTTAGGGAAACAGTGACAGTCAATGGTAGTGATCATAGAAAATACAAGGATTTATGTGATCATAAGTGTTTGAGTCATAACTTGAGAAGTTAGAATGAATAGTGTGCAATTTGGAGCAAGGTTTCATTAAAAAAATCTTAGTAGAATTGGATATTGTTGTCGAATATATGCAAGAAATAGGCAGAAGAAAACCTTGTTACCTCCCAATGGAGCATCATCATTTGGAAAAGTTGTTTCTAGCCCCTCTTCATATTTTATACTCTCAGATGTTAACATAAAAGGAGGATTTTGGGGAAGTCTATTGATGTAGAGATAATTGGTAGAGATAGACATTTTCTATGTTTTAAACATTATCATAAAGAATTGCAAGGTTTAGCTAGATATTGTATGAGATTGTCCAAGGTGTAATAAAGAAACCAAATGTGCTACTAAAGCTAATCAGTTGATGAGATCAACCTACTACATTGGAGAAAATGATTATGAAAAGACAGTACATGAACATGCATATCTAAATAGGCCAAAAGGAGTGATAAAGGTAGCAAACAATGAGAAAGCTCTAAGACAGTCATGATTAGTTGTCACTGAGTAAGTGATAGTTATATGAAGGTCAACCAAGAGAAAAATAACAATGGTTCATTTTCCCAATTATCATAATTTGAATATAATGATCATATATATCACAAATAGTTCAGTGGACATAGCCATTGGTTGGTGCAAGTTTGGAATGAATACAATGAACACAATGTGGTAGTGACCCTGTATATAGTGATGTTTAAGTATTAGTGAGATGATATGCATCTCTTCATGCAAGGAAAATCTACGTCAATCTAAAGTAAGAAGGTTTTGCATTGATAATATGTGGCATTTTTTAGCAAATGAAAAACCTTTGACTCTAGAGGAACATGCAGAAATAAATGAGAATCCTCTCATTGAAACATCACTTAGCAAGCCCAATGAAATGATCATGTTCAACTTTCATATTATGATAAAGATTACAATCATAATAACAGAGTTGTATGAGTTACAAGTGATTTGAAAAGAGACCTACTAGAAGAGATCCAAAGGGATAGTGCTCCCAGTCAAGGCCAATGGTTTGCAAAACACCCACAATTAAATGGCAGATGGGGGTTATGATGTTTCTTCTTAGGATGTAGGCTATACTAAAAGTAGTGTAGGTTAGATGAATTGTGTGGCAGACCTTAGGATAGGTGTTTATCAATACAAGTTATAGGAGGGCATGCTGATTGCATGATGTTAGGAAAACATTTTTAATGAAGATAGTCACAAGACTAACATAGCATAGAGGAGATTCAAAATTTCAAGAGTAAAGAGGCACTCCTTTGATTTAACTCAAGCATTGTAAATCAATAGCATCATGATAGAAGAAGAAAGGGTTATAGCCTAGGGCACTGCTTGAAAAGTGTCATAATTGGAACCCTAGATACTCAGGTTTATAGATGCCAATATGACCATGCCAGTTGAAGCTCTAGGAAGAGGAAAGCCTACAAGAGGTGATTGAATGTGAATGATATTTGAGAAGGAAAAGGTACTCAAACATGGCAACAAGAATGTCCAAGATCTATGATAATGCTACAACCCATGATAGGATTCATAAGGGGACTGTGATTATGGTTATCAAGAGGAAAAGGGGCAGTTTCATTAATAAGCCTGCATGGTAAGAGCAAAACAAAACTACAAGAAGAACTGAGTGAAGTTTGTAAAGTTGAAGGCACGAGGTATGAACATACAAGAAGAAATTATTGATCAAGGTGAACCTTCATATGAAAAGATAGAAAAAATTCCTCCCATATAGACTACACAAAGAATGAATAAAAGGATAGAACATGGAAAAGTAAGTGAGGAATATACTACAACCCTTTTCAAGGCAAAGTAAAATTAGAAGTGTGTTGACAACAGACTACAAGTAGTGACAAAGTATAAATTGCTATTTAGGGACTGCATAAAATGACTTGGCAAAGGATACAAAGGGAAATCACTTAAAAATTTTCTAGGAAGGAAAGGATAAAGGATGCTTGGAGAAACTAAGTTCCATGCTTAAACAAACCAGGAAGCTTTATGAATTGATAAGTTGTAACTTTGGAAGGTGTATAGTGCTCGATTGAATGTGAAATAGGAAAGACTACACATAATTCTACCCCATAAAAGAATTTTGTCAAGGTTGTGTCTTCAAGTGTTAAAGTTGTATTCAAGGAGAAGAGTCTAAAAATAAGCACATAACAATTGTGAAAGTTGTGGATTCAAAAGAACACATTACTTTGGTAAGGAAGCAAAACATGTGTCATGAACATTATATAGATCAAAGTACCAAGAGTTGACTGAAAGTAAAGAAGGTTGCACAACTTTATAAGCATTCAAGGTCAGTATGAAAGGATAGTCAAAGGACAATTATTCGAATTCTATGTAATGAAGATATATGCATCATATATCATCAAAACAAAAGGGGATTGTGATCAACTTCTCAGGTACTGTCAAATCCAAGGGACAAAACCACTATGCATTTTAAACCTACAAGGGTTGTGATCAAATGTAGAGGGACTATCACAATAAATAGAAAAATACCTTCAAAAACATGGCAGTATAGTAGACATGTATGACAATCCCTTTATAAATGTGTGGCAAGGTACAAAACTAGCAGACTTCCTAATGTTGCAATGAGAAGGGTAGTTTCATCTATTGTTGTAGTATGATCCTAGTGTTCCTATGGTAGTCTCAGGTTAAAGGATGGTGGTAGTTAAACATTTTGATGATAGAGTTTTGGGTTCTAAGTGAAGAGGGAGTACAATCATATTGGTCAATGAACAATGCTAAGAACATAGAGGATGGACTTTCATGAGGATTGTATAGTCATTAGTACAAGGAAAGTATTGTGCTTCTTTGAACTTCACTTGACACATGGAGCTTTATGATATCGCATAATAGAGATCTTGAAGCTAGGTTGGAAAGTTTTCCTTTTCAAATGATAAATTAGAGATGAATTCAGTGCCATGGTGTTGATAAGAACAATGATATAGTCATGAAGGAAAAATGCACAAAACAATCAGTTTGATGGCACTTTTTACTAGTTTGATGGTTAATTAAGAGTTCACAAGGTTATGACTTGAATTAAGGAAATTTTTTAACCTATGAGATTGTAGATGTGGGTAGTTTTGGGACCTAAAATGAAGGCTTTTTTTCCTTGCACAACCAAAAGTTCTTGAGCCTCATGAAAAGATGATAGGGATAGTGAGTTGAGCTCTTTGAGGAGGCTGTTTAGGCATTGGTGCAAGAGGTTAAACAGTTTGGTGTCATCAATGAGTAGTTTGAGCTTTCTAAGGGAATTTATGACTCAATTTAAACCTTTTTGAGAGCATATAGGATATTTTTAGGTGGTTTGATGGTAGAAGAGGTTAAGGGATGACTTTTTCAACACTCCATCACTTTTTTGGATGATTTTTAAGGGTTGAAAAGTAGGTATATTTTTGTTGGACGACCAAAGGAGGTTTGAATCGACAAGCACATGTTCTTGTTCTTGTGCAACTATGGAGTAGCATATAAGGCAAGCCTTAGGCAATTTTTTCACTAGTTCTCTTCTCTCTTAGAGCATTGTATTGTAACTTTTCTAAGTTCTTTCATGCTTGCACATCAGATGTAGTTCACATTCAGACTTGTACACAACTGTAAGAACACCTTTTATCAATAAAATTTAGTGGTTTTCTTTCTTAATAGCTATTTTATTGTGTGTGTGTGAATGATTGATACATATTTATGTGATTTTATGTATAAATCCTTAACTTTGTTGTCTCATTTCAGCACCTTTAAGCAGAAATCAAGTCTTATACAAGTCATAAGTTATGCCATTGATGTTTACACTCTTTATTTGTGAAAGATATATCTGATCTTCCTTCTAAAGTTGTAAACATATCAACTTTCTTGTGAAATATTGATGTATAAGCATGTTAAACAATTGATTTTTGTGAATTTTAGTTGGTTATTTGGGTAATTGTGTGTTAAAATGGAAGAATAGGTTTGAAAACCTTTTTGGTGCATCACCAAATTAGATTTTAAGTTTCACTATATGCTATCCTTCTCTCTTTTCTCAGAAAAGCATTAAAAGAGTTAGTTTAGGTGATAAATCCAAGGGAACGAGCCCTCTCTAGAGGTTAACTGCCACATCCTGAGCCCACAATCAAGGGAGTTATCCCATGTTTCACTAGTAGGCTAAGTTTTGCAACTTAGTAAGGGTGCACTATTTGGGGATAACAATAACTATAGCATATATAGTTCTTATTGACATATCGTGTTACATTATTTATAATTGTTAATGGTCTACTAAAAAAAATTAACCATTAATGTTTTATTTTGACCAATAGTGATCAAGACTAACTTCCTAGTATTCTTCAACTGCTCGCAAGAGGGTTGTTTTTTCAATTTTGTATAACTTGCAAAAGGAGAGTCAAATGTTTTATTGTGAATATTCAATGACAATTTGGTTTTTTCATTAACATTTTGACATCGAGATGATTTGTATTTTGTGCTATTTATTAGAATTTTTTGGCCTCTAAAGTCAATATTGTACTTGAATTTCAATGAGCATAACTTTCACCCCACAACAAAATTTTGTAAAAAAATTGTGTTTCTATCATAATTTTGCAAGAAATTAATATTTTCTTGTATTTTTCAAACTTGGATAACCTATTTTTTAAAATCACCATGCATTATACACAGTTAATTTTGCATCCAATCTTCACACAATTTTTAATTCTCTTGCGCATTGTTCTAGGGGACTATATTTTTAGCACTAATAATTCTTCAGAGCTCTCTCTAAATAAAGGAGTAAATTTAGGTGTTTTCTTTTTGAGTTCGTTGGTTCATGTGATCATGTCTCTCTCACTAAATTCCTTCCATTTGAGTATTCTTCACAATGCTCCTAATAAATGGAAAATCAAGTGTGGATATTATGGGATGAAAAGGCATACAATAGAAGATTTTCTTCAACATCAAAATGCGAAAATAAAGCAAATTCTTCTCAATTATGGTATTTCCTTACCTAATCATCTAATTCCATCAATGCAAAAACATTATATAATCTCACTAAGACATATTGTGATACACCATTATTTGGTGATGAACAATGTAGTTGCATGGCTTGCCTTGATATCTCATCCCCCACATCGCCTATTGCTACATTTTAATCTAGTGTTGACTCATTCATGAGTTCTAGTGATTCTTTACATCAAGATATTTCTATTGTTGTTCTAGATCCATCACATTGGGATGCATATCTATCAAACATCGCATACTTATTTGTAGAAACACACGTTGCAAATTTAGATGAAATTATTAAGGATATTCATCTCCTCTATGATGTCATCTTCAATGTGTTGAATACACTCGGATATTGAGAGGGGCGTGAATCAGTATCCTAAAAAACTTAAACTCTTTAGCACGATGCAAATTCAATCTTCTAACAAGATCAACATGTTGGAACACGTGTGTCATTGCACCAAAATATCAATCTATTAATTCCCAATACAAACACTAGAGATAAATGGATCCATATGAGGTAGTTATTCCATGTCCCGAATCTGAAGGGAGATACTAGCGATTAGTCCAACAATTCCCTCCTTAGTTTCACCTAAGGGAATTTGAATCTGTCACCATGGCTCTAATACCATTTGTTGGAACATGTTTTTTGTTGCACCAAAAGATCGATCTATTAACACTCAATACAAATTCTAGAGATAAAAGGATCCATGGGAGGTGGTTAGTCCACATCCTAAATCTGAAGGGAGACGTTGGGGATTAGTCCAATACAGTAACCCTTAAACAAGTCAGCAACAATGAAAAATAAATTAATGAACACAAATGTACAAGATAACACCAAATATACATGGAAAACCAAAGAAGGAAAAAACCATAGCAAGAAATATCACAATATATGAATAAGCTTACAATTTTTTTTTAAGGCTCACTACCTAAGGAAGCACAATGCTCCCTGAAGGAATTGCAAGCTAAGGTGCACAACCCTAGGGAAAGATACAAGGACTTTTAGGTTGAGGCACACAACCTCAAGGAAAGATACTAGGACTGACTAGGGAGACTCACTATCTCCAAGCAAGATACATAAAGATCTGGATTTACAACATATGTCAATAATACACTCTGTTGAATGATATGTTGAAGTAAATTTGATTTATATCTTCCAAAAATAACATTAATTACTACATTATTTCACACTCTCACTCTCCATGCAACTAATTTTTTCTTCCATTTATATCCTCCGCAAGTAAGTAAAACATCAAACTAGGTTGGCTAGAACAGGAGATAAGAAATGACCCCAACAAGTCAACCTCAAAAAAATGAATGCAGTGAAAGTGGTTCTATCCAAGGGATAGAGAGGACCAAAAAAAACTTATTACATCTTCCAATGTGATCCCAAACATCAAACATGCTAGCACACAACATCCCAAGTCAAAAACAAGGAAACATGTAGAAGAAATGTGTAGCACATTAGTAGTCAGCCGAAAAACACATCTTCTAATAGAACTTACTAATGCAATTCTCAATAGGATACCTAGCATGAACCACACTAATCTTAACATAACCTCAATTGTTGTCACAAACCCCCAAGCATATAGTGCAAGAAAGAGAACAAGCCTTGTTGACTAGACATCCACAAATCACCTAGAAAACCAACTCAAGCAATATGCAGCACCAAAGAGATAAACAATTGATGTGTGTACCACAAAGAGATGTTCCATGAATGTCCAAAAATAATTCTAGATACTTTTAAAAAGTTGTAAAAAAAAAAATTAATAAGTAGAGGGTCAATCTACCCCTCTACCCATTTGCCATTTTGGGTCGATATTTTAATTTTCCTTTTGTTATGTTGTATATATTGCTTTTGCAATTGATAGAGATTTCATAGTCATGCTCATTTTTTAGGAAATATGTGGTCATCTTAGTTTTTTTAGAGGGCATTGACTAGTACCATTGCAAGAATTTTGGTTTATTGACCTACTTGCAAGCTTTGTGGCAATTCTCTTGTCATTTTTTTGCAATTTGCAGGTTCAATATAGGGTTTGCATCACATTATATCATCAAAGTGTATGTGATTTAAACCATCACATATCTCTAGTAGTAGCTAGTATCTTTTGAGACTATATCTGAAGCAAGAACCAATGGCAACTTCCATGACTTGCATTAGTGGTTACAAAAGTAAGCATTTTCCCTAATTTTTCATGTCACACAGTGACCAACAAACCCTACACAACATCACCAAGGGTGATTCACCTATGCTTGAGGAAATTTCAAGGCATGGACAAGTTGATCAAGAGGCATTATCCATTCCCCTATGCATAATTCATGCTCCATCAATCTACACATGACCTACCATCATTAAAAAGCCTAAATTTTTATTTCTATGCGAGAATTGCATCACCAAGATTGTCATTTTGGTGCCCATTCCTGACACGTGGATCTACAAGATTATTTTTTTGGCCAACCCTAACTACAATCATTCACCCCTACACAAATCAATTTCATAAGTTTTCAAGCTCTCTTAATATTTTCTTTGGTTTATCTTCTTTTCTATGTAAATCATGCCTCATCTTGGCCATCAATCACATGCACTTGAATAGTTTAGAAGAAAGACTTGCAGAGATAGTTTGATAATCTATTGTGAAGTCTTATGATAGGTGCATCACATCTAGCCAATACAGGAGCTCTTGATAATCTATTGTCAAGTCTCATTATAGGCACATCACATCTAGCCAATATAGGAGCTTTGTAGGGAGGCATTTTCAACACTTGTTTATTCTACAATCCTCCTTTGTAGCACAAGTCAGTACACAACCCCAATCTACTCCTACCAATGTTTGACATAATTGTAGAAAATTATTTAATCAACTATTGTAACTATAGCATATATAGTTTTTTTTTTCTTGGTTATAACATATATAGTTATTATTGACATCTCATGTTACAATATTTATAATTGTTAATGGTTTTCTAAAAAAAAATTTAACCATTAATTTTTTATTTTGACCATTAGTGATCAAGACTAACTGCCTAGTATCCTTCAAGTGTCTACAAGAGGGGGTCTTTTTCAATTTTGTATAACTTGCAGCACTAGATTGGGTTCAAAACTAACTTTCCAAAAGTATATGGTTTACAAATAATGAAGATTGTAAGCCCAAATTACACCCAATTTACCAAAAATTTTCCAATCTTCCTTTAAATGAAATCAAGGACTAAAAAAAAACACTAGTCTAACTATGGACCAAGCATCCTAGTGCATGGGCTAGATTTAGGCCTTAACTGCTAGTCACTAGTTTAATCAGGGTGGTAGTTGTAGGGTAAACAAAGGTATTGTCAAGCAAGTCGCATAGAGAGGTGGTGTTTCCACGAGAGTGGTAGGGGGATTAGTGGCTTTGGTGTCAAGATGTTGGTTGTTAGTCACTGATAAATAATGTCACATCATCATATTTTTATATTATACATTGGAAATTTACTCCATAATAAAAAAAATTGAAAAATTATTATTGCTTTTGTTGTTGGAAACTTGCATAATAGGCTAGATTTTTGCATAAAGGCTTAGAAAATTGTGTAACAAGCTATATTTTTTCACAAAGGCCTAGAAAATTGCATATTAATGGAACAAAAAGTGTACGACTTGTATGGTAAAGTACAACTAGTAAGGATTTGTACAACTTTAGAGTATGTGCAGGATTATGATGGGCCAAAAAGTGGCAATATGATGGGTATGTAGCTGACGACTTTGTTTTTACCCAAAATTGATGAAATGAAAAGGGTTTTTAAAAGATATTTTCAGCTTTCCACCAATATAAATTATGCTTTACTTTGAATTTAATAAATAATTACTATTCATTTTCTATTTGAATTACGACTAAAGTCCTGATTGATAGGCTGATTGAAAAATATCTATAGCTTTCAAACAGTATCACATTTTTTGAATCCAAAAAATGTGTCACATTCTATGCTTCACATAATATAGGATTAAAAAAAAAAAAGAATTTCATGAAGTTTTGACCAAGTTAAGGTGGTTAGACATACAAGTTTTTATATTTTTTAAAAGTTGTAATAAAAAATTCATAATTAATTATTTACTTAGAAAAAAATTACAAAAAATAATGCATCACATCGAGACATAAGTCCTCTACTTATATCTAAAATATTATAAAAAAATATTATCATTTTATTGTGGTTAGGGTGGTTAAACAGATACCTAATTCTTATTTTTTCCCTCAAATTTATGTACTACTGCATTGAAATTTCAAATTTTCACCAAATAGATTTTTTTAAATAAACCTAGTAGTTTAGAAACTAAATTCAATTTTCTATAGATTCTATTATTACATATTTTTGAAATAATATAGATAACTTATTCAAATTTTTACGTCAAGTTGCCTAACTCTGACTTTTCTAAAATTTTTGCCACTTAAGGGCCTATTTTTTCCATGATGATCCTGCACATACCCTTTATAAATTATGTATAGCTATATGAAGTTTATTCCTTGAAAAGTATACCTCAAAAAAAAAACCCCAAAATTCATTTTCTTAGATTTCTTATAAAAGAGCAATCAATCCTTAGATTTTTGGAAATTTTGGATGAAATAGTGAGGCTTGTTTTGCTGTAGGATGCACTAGATTTTTTCTAAAGACCATATCTCTCAAAATCTGAATAGGAAGTTATAGATTTAGTTATCTAATGTCATGTTGGATTTTATTGTGAACCCCACATCTCCTAGAAACCACCTATAATAAAAATACCTATCGTAAAGAGAGATCAAGCAACATAAATTTTATTAGCAACATACAAATTGTATTGATCCAATAGCCTAAACGATTAATTACAATGAATGATGAAATCTTGTAAAAAAACCTTAAATGAAACCCTAGGTGAGGATTAAGTTAGATCATGGAAAGTGTCCTCATCCTATGTTATGAGACAATATAACTTAAAAATAGCTGCTTAATCTAATAATAATAAAGCATTTCTTAATATTATCTCAAGCGCATAAAGTAAAAGGGGCCTAATAAATAAGTAGTAATTAATTAATTATTAGGTGATTTTCTTATTTACTATAAGAGTTGGTAAGTGTGAAGGTGATTCCATGCCCAATTGATTATCTGTGGAGGTCATCAAAATAACTGTGTTGTAATTCCCTATTGATACTTTGACCTTGACCCCATGAGAGAACTACTTGGTCTTTATTGGTGAAAATATTTTATAAATGTGGAATTTTTTATTTATATATTTAATTTTTGTTGCTTAGTTTTGAAGTTATATGTATGGGAATCTTGGGTTATGATTTATCTTTTTGCTAAATTTCATATGTGTTCTTAGAAGAGACTTTAAAATGTCTTAAAGTGTCTTTTTATTCATGAAATAAGTGAAAATAATTCCCTATGATGGACACATATGGGATGGACACTTGTTGAGACATAAAGGTTTGATCCTCTCAAAGCCCCTTGGAAAAAGTGTGACAAAATTTAGCTTAGTGAGGAAGGAAGATTGACTTGGTGAACCATCAAATTCTTCTATAATTTTTTTGTATATGAGTTGTACTACTTGTTTGAGTTCATTTATTTATGTCCCTCTTGTTGATTTTTTAGGATTATTGATGGGGGCCACACCACCCAAAACCAATAGAAATAACAAAAAAAGATACAAACACAGAAGATGTGAGACATAAAAATGATTCACTTTCAATTATTTTTAGAAAATGAAATTACAAATTCAAAGCTTACATGTTGCAGCCTCATGGGCTTAAATCATTACAACAAAATCAACTCTAAAAAGAAAATCTACTATTTAGAGCCACAATCTACACTATTAGGGCAACCTTCTACAACCCCACTTAACCCTTTTTATTTTCCCCAATAACCACCCTATAATGTTCTAGAAAGATCAAATTTCCCCTTTTTATTTTGGCACCAAATGACCCACCATTTGATTCCTGGTCTAGGAAGAAATTTTATCAAATTCACTTTTTAGAGGACCAACTTCATGGGGCCATAACTTTTGATCCTGGTGTTTGATTTGCTATTATTGCATATCATTAGAAAGCTCTCGACGAGCTCTACAACACACAAACAAATCATATGTCGGTTCAACCACTTTTTGAGCTATTTTGGGGTCTCTAAAGTTTTATATCTAAATTTTAAGCTACATTGGAGAAATTTCTTGGGATGGAAACTTTAATTTCTCCTAAATCGTGCAGGGTATTGAGGTGATTCTTTCACGATCAGAATTTTTTTTCAGCTCTACTCCTTGGGGTAAAATTTCATGTCCATACAAGCCCATTTAGGCTGACTTACTAAAAATAGTAAGTGTCCGATTTTTTACTATTTTTGATGCCTAACTGTCTTACACCCCTTAAGTTCCATCATGGGACTCAAAAAAATTAAAGAAAATAAATAAAATATTTTTTTTGGGTGATGCAAGATTGCCCTACACTGTTGGATGCTCTTGCATCAGACACCCAGGGTAATTTGAAAAGTGACCCTATCACTTCTTGGGAGTTAGAGGGAAACCAAGATGGTTAACCTCAACTTCAGATAACCATGATGAATTTTCAACAAGCTTTCCTCTCCATTTCACCAAGTACTCTACATATTGCCTGTTTCTTGTGCTTCTACCCACATAGCTATCCAAGATTTCTTCTATCTCCTCCTTCTCTAAAGTAGGTGTTGGAATTTTCAACTATTCATTTATCGGCCCCTCCTCTATATCACCTTCATGATACTCTATCAAATCAGCAATGTTGAACACAAGAGAAATTTTTATTCCACTAGAAAACTCTACCTCATAAGCATTTCCTGAATCATGCTTCTTCAGGATCTTGCATGGTCCAAACTTCTTCATCTTTAACTTGTATGTACCAACTGGAAACCTTCCTTTCGCTAATGAACCATGACTTCATCTCCTACATGGAACTCCTTATGCCTACTTTTTTGATCTACCTAAGCCTTATATTGTGAGTTCATATTATTGATATGTTTCTTCACCTCTTCGTGCAAATTTTTCAGGTGCTCAGAAAAATCTTAAGCCTCAGCACTACTCTTCTCCCCCTTATCCATCTTTCTCAGTTCATTGGTTTTGGGACTACTCCCATATACAATTTGGAATGGTCATTTACCAATGCTCCTATTGAGATAATTGTTGTAAGCAAAGTTTTCCTATGGATTAATCAAATCCCATCCCTTGGGCTTATCTCCAACTATGCATCTTAGCAGGCTACCCAAACTCCTATTCACCACCTCTATTTGTCCATCAGTCTATAGATGGTGTGCAGAAAAAAACTTCAAATTTGTCTTCAACTTCTTCTATAATGTCCTCTAGAAACAACCAACAAATTTGGTATCTCTGTCTGAAACTATACTCTTTGGTAGACCATGTAGTCTCACCACCTCTCTGAAAAACAACTCTACAACATGAATAACATCACTAATCTTATGACATGGAATGAATGTGCCATCTTTGAAAATCTATCCACCACCCCAAATATGGAATCATGCCCTCTCTATGTCTTTGGCAATCTAAGAACAAAATCCATGCTAATATCCTCCCACGGCCTCTTAGGTACAAGTAATGGCTGATACAATCTAGTATTCTGACTTGTTCCTTTTCCCTTCTAACATACTTTGTAAATTTTTACAAACTTCTTCACATCTTGTTGTAACTATGGCCAATAATAATTCTCACTGACAAGAGCAATGATCTTATCTTGACCAAAATGTCTAGCCAATCCTCCATTATGCTTCTCCTTGATTAGATTCTCTCTCATAGAACTCCTTGGAATGTAGAATTGGCTTCCTCTAAACAACATCCCATCTTGGATTAAGAAATCCAACCATCTTGTCCTATCCAATGTAACAGGTTCCAAACAAGCTTTCCAAGCTTTTGCAAAGTATAGATCTTCAACATACAAACTCTTGAGTTCATTGAACCTAACAACCTCTATATTCATTTCTATAAAAATAATTGCCTTCTACTCAAGGCATCTACAACTTTGTTTGACCTTCCACTCATGTGCTTCAAATCAAAAGTATAACTCTACAAAAACTCAACCCATTTAAGTGCCTTTGATTCAACTTTCCTTGACTATTGAGATACTGCAAAGCCTAGTGATTGGTATATAAAACAAATTCTTTTGGAAACAAATAGTGTCTCCATTTCTTCAAAGCCTAAACTATAGCATAAAACTCTTGATCATAGACAAAATATTTCTTCTTAGCATGATTTAACTTCTCACTAAAATAGGCAACAGGCTTACATTCTTGACTCAAAATAGCTCCTATGGAAGTACCACTAGCATCACAATCTACCTCAAAGACCTTATTGAAATTTGGAAGGGCCAAAATAGGTTGCTCTGTAACTTTCTTCTTCAACATATCGAAAATTTTGGCTACTCTTGTGGTCCACTTAAACTCTTTTATATCCCCTCTCATCGCTTCAGTTAGAGGTGCACAAATACTACTAAAATTCTTAATAAATTTTCTATAAAAACTTGCTAGACCATGAAATGATTCGTAGGCCATTCAATGATAGCTCTCACCTTCTCTAGATCCATTTTAAGACCCTATGTTGAGACAAAAAATCCTAGATACACCAACTATCTCTTCACAAAACTACATTTCTTTAAATTAATCAATAGCTTCTCCTCCTTTAGCTTCTCAAAAACTCTTCAGATATGCATCAAGTGCTCCTCCAGTGTCTTACTAGAAATCAAAATATCATCCAAATAAACAATAACAAATTTTCCTAAAAATTCTTTCAATACCTCATTCATAAGCCACATAAATGTGCTCGGTGCATTGGTTAGCCCAAAAGGAATGACTAGCAACTCATACAAGCCCTCCTTGTTTTTAAAGGTTGTCTTCCATTCATCTCCTTCTCTAATTCAGATTTGGTGATATCTTCTCTTCAAACCTATCTTTGTGAAGTACTCAGCTCCACTCAAACAATCCATAATCTAATCCATTCTTGGCAAGGTAAATCTATACTTGATGGTGATCATGTTGATGGATCTAGAATTTGTACACATCCACCATTCCCCATCCTTCTTTGGTGCTAGTACTGCAGGTACTGCACATGGACTCAAACTTTCTTTGATCAATCCCTTCTGCAAAAACTCTTGCACTTGTCTATTCAAATCTTCACTCTTTGTTGGAGTCATATGATGAGCTGCCTTATTTGGCAAACTGGCTCTAGGAATTAGGTCCATCTGATGACTAATCTTTATTACAAGAGGCAAACCTTCATGTACATTATCAGAAATAATAGCTTGAAACTCATTCAACAAATCTAAAACCTCTATAGGTACCTCAGTGGTATCTTCTTTATCAACTCTAGGGATCAATGCAAAACACATATGCTCATGCTTCATACCTTCTAGGAACTTTGTTCCATCAACCAAATAAATTCTTGCATTACTGCATACCTTTTCTTCTACCTCTTTCAAGGGCTTCAACTTATGATGAACCCCATCCTTTGTCAAAGAATAGGTGTTGGCATGTCCATCATGTACTACTCACTTATCAAACTACCATAGTCTGCCTAACAACATATGACAAACATCCATAGGCATAATATCACACAATACCTCATCATGGTAATTTCCAATCTTGAAATTTACCATAAATTGTTCATTTACCAAGGCTTTATGGTCCTTTTGTAACCAAGCAATATGGTATGGGTTCGGATGCCTTCTTCTCTCCAACCACAACTTACTAACCATTTCTTCTAAAACAAGGTTATCGGTACTACCTAAATCAATAATAACATTGCAAACTTTACCTTCACACTTACATCTAGTGTGAAAAAAATTCTGCCTTTGAGTTGGTTCCTTCTCCTCATTCAGCAAGGCTCTTCTGGTAACAAAAACCTCTCCTCTTTATGCATCCTCAAAATGTGAAAACTCAACATCTTCATTTACATGTGCAACTCGTGCATTACCCTCAGGTCTTCTATTTTTCCTTCCTTGATGTTGAGGACACTCATAGGCTCTATGTCCTTCTCCACACTAGAAATAGGTTCAACGAAAGCCTCCTCTTCACATTCCTCATCCAGATCTTCCTCTTCCTCTTTGGTATCCATTATTTTGATCACGAGGATGGTAGGTGTTATCTCCTTTAGAGTTCTGGCTGCTACTAGAGCCTTCACCCTTCTTTTGATCTTCATTCCAACCTCCATATGACCATCCACCAGTCTTTCCTCCATGGCCTCCACCTCATTGTTTGTTCTCAAACCTCTTGTCCAATCATTCTTCAACCTTTAGAGAAAACTAATAAGCATCCTCAATAGTGGTCATTCTTACTAGTGCCAATTCTTCATGTATGCTTGGCTTCAACCCGTTAATATAACAAGCAACTTTCTCTTTATTCACCTCAGAATGTCCTGTCCAAATTAGAACCTTGTGAAATTCCTCTGTGTATTCTTTCACCATCCTTGTCCTTTGCCTCAAGCTCTGCATCTTCTTGAGTAACTCCAATTCGTAATTGACTGGAATAAATTTTTTCTTCAATTTTGACACCATTTTTTCCCATCTGGAAATTTTATCTTTCCCTTGTCTTCCTCTTTCTAACTGGACCTCTTTCCACCATATATTGGTGTGACCTTTCAATTTTGTCTTCACAAGCCTCACTCTGTGAGGATCTTCAATCTCCTCAAACTCAAAAAATTCCTCCATATCATTGAATCCAATCAATCAATTATTCAGGATTCAAATTTCCACTAAAAGTTGAAACCTCCATTTTAGGTCACTTCCCAATGCTTGAGATCACTCGTAACGATATTTTTCTCTAGGATCCATTGGACCCTTCTCTTCCTCTTCCATTTCCTCTTCCATTTCATCTTCACTTTCATCTCTGTCTTGTTGCACATCTCTTCTTTGAACCTCTTGTTGCAAGGTTTCTAATTTCCTTCTAAGGCCTCTAATTTCATCTCTAGGTGGATCTCTTCCTCCACCACCTCGGCCTCTACCTCTGCCATACTAGGAAAGTATTGGAGGCATATTGAACTCAACCCACACTCACAGGTCCTATTGTAATTTCCTCACATCCAGTACTCTGTTACAGGCTCAGGAACTCCTGCTCTGATACCACTTGATGAGAGCCACACCACTCAAAACCCATAGAATCACAACAGATACCAACATAGAAGATGTGAGACATAAAAAATGACTCACTTTCAATTATTTTTAGAAATTGAAATTAAAAATTCAAAGCTTACATGTTACAGCCTCATGGGCTTGATTCATTACAACAAAATCAACTCTAAAAAGAAAATCTACTATTTGGAGCCACAATCTGCACTATCAAGGCCACCCTTTACAACCCCCACTTAACCTTTTTTATTTTCCCCAATAACTGTCCTAGAATGTTCTAGAAAGATCAAATTTCCCCTTTTTTTTTGGTGCCAAAAGTCCCACCATTTGATTTCTAGCCTAGGAAGAAATTTTTATGAAATTCACTTTTTAGAGGACCAACTTCGCAGGGCCATAACTTTTGATCCAGGTGTTCGATTTGCTATTATTTCATATCATTGGAAATATCTCAATGAGATCTACAACACACAAACCACTATAGGTCATTTTGGCCACTTTTTTATTTGTTTTGGGGCTTCTAAAGTTTTATATTTGAATTTGAAGCTGCATTGGAGAAATTTCTTGGGACAAAAACTTTAATTTCTCCCAAACCATGTAGGGTATTGAGATGATTCTTTCACAACCGGAAATTTTTTTCAGTTCTGCTCCTTGGGGTAAAATGGGGTAAAGTTTCACATCCATATGAGCCCATTTAGGCCAAATTACTAAAAATAGTAAGTGCCCGATTTTCACTATTTTTGATGCTTGTCTGTCTTACACCCCTTAAGTGTCATCATGGGACTCAAAACAACTAAAGAAAATAAATAATTTTTTTTTTTTAGGTGATGCAAGATTTCCCTACACTGTTAGATGCTTTGCATCAATTGTTTTGATAATATTATTTTTTTATTATTGGGAGAGAGTGTAGAATCTTGAGAGATTGGTGCTTTGATGAGAGAAATCTTAAAGATGCATTTTTTAAGGATCTTCAATAAGGAGAATTTCTATCATTTTTGAAGTCATTACAAGTAGGCTTCATAGATTTACTTATAAAATTTCTAAGTTAAATATGTTATTTTTGTTGTGTATTTTGTATATGGATTTGATCTTGGTTGGGATTTCATTTTTTAAGTGTATAACACTTGTAGTTGTTGTGAGATTCATATATTGGTTTAATCATGGTGGTGAATTATTTTCTTGAGATTTTAGATTCTCAATTTCTTGTGTGTGTTTAGAAAGGGATTATTATGTTTAGAGGTAGGTCTTTCCAATTTCTATGGTTAATAGCTTCCCATATGTAAGGTTAAGGGAGGTGTAGATCCTTTCTTGGGAGAAAATATGCATTCCTTGTTAATAAATTTAAGTACTAGTTGTCATATGTGTTTTCATGAGATGAAAAAATCTACATTCTTTGTGAAATAATTTTGGTATTGATTTCCTTATTTATTTTTCATGAGAGAAAAATAAGCATTCCTTTTAAAGAATTTTTGGCTTCAAGTGTCTTATAAATTTTATGTGATAATATGTTAGTATTTTTGTTTTGATTATGGCTATGAGTGGAGTTTGGTTATTGTTGTGGAGGATGAGATTATGGAAGATTTATTTTGTATAGTGTTATGTGGGATGGAGGTTTTAGAATAAAAATTATGAAGCTATTTATATTGATCTTGGTTGAGTTGTTCTATTAATTTATTTTTATCCAAATTTAGAGTGATCCTCTCTTCTCACCCATCTACTCTTCTTAATTTAGAGTTATGTTCACTAGTGTGTGAACTATGAAACAGTACTGTCTTGGAGAAATAGTTTTGCTCCACATTTCTTTGTGTTGTGTTTTCTGGTCTTGTGGATCTAGGAATGCTCTTATATTGTTCATATCTATCTTCAATCTGATTTGTTTGAGTTTTGGTGCTCCACAAGGTTAGATTCATGTGTTACAGTGTGTGAAAGGTTAACTGGGTGTACAAAATAAGTATATCTTTTAGGTGTTGATGTTGTGAAGAATTTGTTGGATTTCAAGGTGTTGATGGAATATTATATATTATGTTTAAGTTTTGTGTGTGATTTGAAAGTTGTCTTTGAATCAAAGGAAGTGTGTACTTAATTTTTTAATGGTGTTAACACAAGTTTGGTCAACCTTGGGTGATTACATTAATTGTGGATATGCTTTGGTGTTTTTGGAAGAGTGGTGTGGTGTGTATGTGTATGGATTTAGGTCTAATTTAAGGTGTGATGTGGTTTTCCTTCATTCATCTCTGCCGTGAGAATGTTTTGGTGCCAACCTAATTTGAATTTACATGTTTGAGGTGCATAGCCGACCTTGTAGATTGTTTTCAAGGTAGAGAATGGTATATATCTATGATGAACTTATGAAGGACTATAGTGTGTAGTTTGTTGTGCAAAGTGTTGAGATCTGAAGTGCAAAAGTGTGAAATGTAGTGCGAGCTTTAATGCCTAAGACTAATGGAAGCAGTGAGTAGAAGGTATCTACATTCTTCAAAGAGAGTGTGAATGGTCTAGTGAAGCAGTGGTGGATCTTTCTTGCTGCCCTAAGATGGATTTCTCATTGTAACAATCTTTGTTCTTTCTTCTTTCTAATTTGGCAGTGAGCCCTCCGGTAGTGAGTCTACTATATTTGGTGTTACAATTAATTTATATTATGAGCTAATCCTCATCGTGGTTTTTCCCTTCTTTGGTTTTCCACGTAAACTAGTGTTCTCAAGTGTTTGGATGTGTTTGTTGGATCTCAATTGTGTTTATAGTTTGTCCTTGATGACAAAACCTCTTTTAGTTTATTCTCTTTAATGATCAGTCTCAGGATGGTTCTCCTTGCATACCACAAGTGTATTTCACATGATTACAAGCCATTTGGTTACATTCTTTGAACTCACATTTTTGAAGGCATTACAATTACCTTGATTCTGACATCTCTTTTGTCTAATGGTATTGGTTGTTTCTCATTCGGGCTTACACATATCGGTGTGAGAATGGCAGGGTCTCCCCGATCCTTTTTGAAATGTCTGTATTGCCTATCGACAAGAAATTTTTGTTGTTCTGTTGATTGGATTTTTCTATCAGGCTATTATTGGCAAGACTTCTCTTTTGTTTCAGCAATAGAGAGTGATCCCTATCAGCAAGGGTTACACCGTTAGTATAGGGTCACAGCGAATTCGGTATGTCACACCGATCAGAGATTAAATGGAAACACATTGGCAAGAGTTTAAGGCTTCGGCAAAGGGTCATAGCGAAAAGGGTTCGGTCTCGCTAACATCACATCTGGGGTTTCACTTCAGCCAGACATTTTGCTTTCAGCGTGAGGTTATAACGAATATGCAATGTCACACCGACCGCCGTTGAAAAATTGCATATCGGTAAGACTTTGTGATATTCAATGAGAGGTCTTAGTGATCCCATGGTGTCTCACCGACTCATGCAAAGGGTTATTTTCGCCGAGACTCTTGTAGCATCGAAGTGTTGTCCTAGCGAGCCCATCAAGTCTTGCCGACAAAGTTTAATGAGTGACTTTCAGTGAGAGGTTTGTGTTGTCTTGGCGAACAGGTGTGATTTCGGTATGTCATAAAACTATCTACAAGATGTCTCACCGATAGTTTGAAGTTACAACGACTTTTCGAATGACTTCTTTCAAATAGCTCGTCGGTGAGAGATGTTCTCTTCAGAATAGGTCTTCCCAAGAGTGATATGTTATGACAACAATGTGTATCAAGTGGGCTTTCGGTAAAGCATAATGATATCTACGAAAAGTCTCCCCGACTGCAGAATGTCACAACGACAAACAGTAGGATGTCTGATGGCATTAAAGTTGACTTCGATCAATTGAAAAGAAAGGTTCTTAGGGAAAAATTTGTGAGTTCACTTGGCTGGGTAAGAAACCCTAGCTGCCACCATTGTTATCTACCTCTCTGTTGTAACTCATGGCCATTTCCTGAGGTGTTGAGTATAAATGAGAGCTCGACCTATTTTTGGCATCGAATCTCTAGAATTTATTTGAATGCTGCTCAAACAGGTATCTTTATTTGGTATGTTCTTTTAGCTTTGGCAGTCCTTGGGCGTTATCTTGTTGTTTGGAAATCTCTTTATGGCTGGAGACATTCCTTTGCATGGTTAGATCTTTGAAAAGCTTTGTTATATTGTGACAAAGTATTTACAGCCTTCTGGATAGGCGTTACTCCTGCAAACATTTACTATTTGGCATCATTCTTCCTTAAAATAGTATGAGGTTTCAATTTCCTTTTGACCTCGTATTCTTTGAAGATCTTCTTTATGGCAGACATACTAGAAATTTTGTATAAAAACCAGAGTTGTAAACACTATAAAGTTTTTTGGTTGTGATTCGTGAATATTGTTCTTTGGCTGTATCAAAATGTATTGAAAAACTCTGTATTAAAAATCTGAAAAACAAAGATGCAAAGATACATTGTAATATTCTTTTCTATGTAATATTTTAAGGATTCAACTATTGAATTCTTAGGGTATTAGGTAGACAAGAAAAATAGAGAGTAATGAGCTTAACTGAAAACAAAGAGATCCTCTGAGATTTTATTATTGTTCAGAAATATAATTTGAGGGGTTGGTGCTCCTTGAGATAGATATCTCTAAACGAGGGGTTGGTGCTCCTTGAGTGGGTGCTCAGAAATCAGCCTTTAAGGCATTGTGAATAGTTGATTAAAGGATTAAGCCAGGAAGGCATTTCAGGAGTGGTTTTTATACCCCAAGAGGGTTTTCCACTTGGCAAAATATTGTGTCTCTTTGTTCATCTGAGTTCTCACAGCTTTTTTGTGTTGTTATTGTTTCAATTCACTGTTGGGTTATTACTTTTCTTAATTCTGTTTATGAATGATTTCATTCAACTCATGAATGCATTAATCAGATTAATATTGGGATCAAATCTAAGCTATGATTTTGAATTTATGCAAATTGGTCAAATCTATTAAGACACTGATTCACCCCCCCCCCTCTCAGTGTCATTTTAACTCCAACAATTGGTATCAGAGCATAGGGTCCTCTGATAGGTTTTAATCACCTTGGATTGATCTTGGTCTTGGAGTTTGTTTTTCAATGGCACATTCTCAAGACAGTTCCTCTGTAACTAGAGCTCCATTATTTGATGGAACAGATTATGTGTTCTGGAAAATCAGAATGGAATCTTTTCTTATTTCTTTTGATGTTGATGTTTGGAGCATGGTGTTAAATGATTACAATGTGTGTGATTGAAAATATGCATATTAAAATGAGATAAATACTATTCAAGCACACCAATGAAACTTTAAATCAAAGGAAAACTGATTAAATAAAGTAAAGAAAACTCTCAATGCAGCAGCTCCTTTGAAGACGTCCCATTGTCCTCTATCTCCAGTATTTTTTGCTAAAGCTCTCTGATTTGTATGCTAAGCTCCACAAAATGACTACTAAAGAACGAGATTTAAAAATAAATGCATACTATACTAAGAATGCAAGATTTTGAAGGTTGATAATGCAGGAATGTTGGTTGTTCACTTCAATAGCATAACGACTTGATATGATGACAAATGGAGAATGATAGAAACAAATGAAAGATTGAGGAATGATTTTGGCAGAATGCGGATGTCTGAAGAAGATCCCATCTAAATGGCTTGTGAAAGGTTAGATTTATAGAGTTTTCGAAAGGATTCGATTAGCTGATTCGATCGACGGTCTGGATTAAGCCTGTCCGAATGGACGGTGGGAGATTTTCGAAAGTGGAGAAGAGGATGGAAGGTTTCCCTTTTCTTCAATTTTCGTCATTGAGATTTGAAGGGAAACTTCCATTTCGAAGTGCGAGTTGAGAATTTGGAAGGGTGAGTTTAGCGTGAGTTAGAAATTAAATAAAATATATTTATTTAATTTGGAAGTGAAGACAAAAATGGAAACTCACATAATTAAAGAAATCATTTAATTATGTTTTAGAAATGAAATTAGAGGAAAATATTAAATTACATATTTAATATTTAATTTGAGGATGAAAAGAATATTCCATTATTTGAATATTCAAAATATTCAAACTTTAGAATGATATGATAATTAAACTAAATAATCGTATTTATTTAATTTAATTAAGAAGAATGTTGGAAATGGCAATAATTAAATAAAATTATTTATTTAATTAAAGTAGAAGAATTAGAAAATGAACAATATAAATAAATAATTAAATTTATTTATATGTAGATGACTTTTAGGGGAATTAATTAAATAATTCATATTTAATTAATTTAACAAGCTTAATCATGACCATTTTTAGACATATACATTTTGCCCCTCTTTGAGATGATCTAGATGATGAGATTTGTGTCGAGTAACATTATTTCAAAGAAGTTAAGGTATGGATAGAGGAGAATGGATAATGATATAAAGATAGGATGATGGAATGATGATGCCCCCTCGAGAGGATAGGCAGGTTGGACAAACACGGGTAGGCTCTCGAAATGAAATGATAAAGGGAGGAATAAGATGAATGATGCAAGATAGAAAGTGGATGAAGGAGGTGAAAGATATGTTATGCTGCAATGAAGGTGAGCAACCATGGTGTTTGATATAGCACTAGACGTTATGCACCAAGATATAAGGACCAAGGTGGAGATGTGTCTCGTGCCTCAGCTTAATACAACCTTGTCTAGACGTATGAGGAAGGAGACTTAGAGCATTAAAGTCCTAATGCACAAAAGGTATGATATGACCTTAGATGCAAAGGATAGTGCAAAAAGCTACTCCAACATACACAAGATATGAATATTAGCTAGAATGATACGGATTTGATACAAATGCAAGATAAAATGATAACACACACAAGCAAGCAAGCAAGCATGCACAAATTCAATACAAAAACAAACAAGGTATTGCCCCTATCAAGCTGTAAACCAGTGATTGATTGATTGATCGATGATGATGATAGTGTTGTCATTGTGGGGAGCGACATGTCCCTAGAGCAACACAAGGATGACTGATAATTGATTGATTGACTTTGATTTGGTTTACGACAAGATTAGGATCAAGACCAAAGGATGTGATTGGATAATTTGACAAGATTAATTGACATGATTGGTGTGGATTAAGGATTGACTTGCATTTGGATTATTGCTTGGATTGATTCGATTGAGTTGATTGGATGCAATGGTTTTGATGAAGATGATTGATTTGGTTGAATAGTTGAATGATTGGATTGAGGTGATGGATTAAGTAGATGAAATTGGAAGAATTAATTGGATGGATTGATTTTATTGCTTGGATTTTTGTTAGCTATTTGATTTTTTTGGATTTTTTTTTGGGATATTTTGATTTTTTTGGATTTTTGGAATGATTTTTTTTTTTTTATTTTTTTTTTTTTTGGACTTTTGAAATGTTTTGATTTTTGGACTTTTGAAATGTTTTGATTTTTTTTTTGGATTTTTTGAAATGTTTTTTTTTGGATTTTTGAAATATTGTGATTTTTGGACTTTTGAGATGTTTTGATTTTTTTGGATTTTTGAAATATTGTGATTTTTTGGATTTTGAGATGTTTTGATTTTTTGGATTTTTGAAATATTGTGATTTTTTTTTACTTTTTTTTGATTTTTTTTTGGATTTTTGAAATATTATGATTTTTTTGGATTTTTGAAAATATTTGGAGGTGTCAAAGGATGAAAATTTGAGTAGCTTTTGTGCTAGATACCAATGACAAGGGGAAAACCAAGTCTAGGTGCAAGGAGATAGATGGATGAAAGGGTGGGTGATGGGAAAAAGGCTCATGATATATGGATGGATGGAAATGATAGGTCATAGTGAATATAATAGATGTATGCATCATAGGAGAGCAAGGATGTGATTTCCAAAAACTATGTCACATAGGAATAGCATGCCCCATTCTAGGTTCAATACTTAGGATTTTTCATGACAAAGCTTATGATAGGTTTGTTTGGAAGGATGAGGTATATCAAGAGATACCCAAGACATGTTTCAACATTTTGCTCCTATATCTTCATCAAGATCACAAGAAGAAGGGTGGATGAATGGACTAAACATGAAAGATATGTATGATGGCTAAAGATGATAGGTAGGATGGAAATGATATGACATGAAAATGATAGGTTGGATAGATAAGACATTGTGCCCCCAAGTGTAAGTGGCATAGAAGATCAACCTACACATGACACCTATTTGCTAGGTTTTCATCATGGTACTTATCCAGGGTGCCTGTTTACCAGGTTTTCACCGTTGGACGAAGGGATTTCTCTTTACTTTTTTCTTCTTTTTTTTTCTTTTTTTTTTTGTGTTTTTTTTTGTTTTTTTGACTTTTTGACTTTTTGGATAGGAGAAGTGGAATATGGATAGGAGGGACTCAAGTGTCTAGATCCATGAAAGGTGATAGTCCCACTAGATGGATGTCATTGCATGGACCATGTCAAATGTCATTATGCTCATAGATGTTGGTAAGAGATGACATGAAAGGGATGGATTAGGTAGATGATGGAGGACAATAATGGATTATGATATTTATTATGTAGGGAAGATGATAGGTATCATATGGGGCTTATGAAAAAGATGAATGGGGAGGCTTATACAAAAGCATGGACCATAGGAAGATGGTGGGGGAGATATGTAGGATAATGAGTGACAGATGAGAAGATGGAGGTATGTGGAATTGTTGTGAAATGGAAGGGAACCATGACCAATAGTTGCACACACTATGATAAACGTTGAAGCTTTTGATGTGGATGGGGTGTAGGAAGAAATGGAGATGTTTGCTTAGGAGGTGGTGGATGAAATGTTTTAGGTACCCACATAGACTTAGTATTTTTATGACTTTTATTTGGCTTGTGGGTTTTGGGAATTTTAGATTTTTGAATGGAATGAGAATGTGGGATGGAAGTGGATGGTTGGGATTTTTGTGATGTATATGCCTCATTTGACTTGCTTTATTTTTGCTTAGGTACCCAAACCAATTTAGTTTGGGCCTTTACTTTTGGAGGTATGGGCTTATATAGCTTTTTGGATATATTTTGCTTTGAATTTTTGTCTTGATGTCCTAAGGCATGAGAACCCTTAGGATTTTTTACTTTATAGGTAGAGGCATTGAAATTCTTGCTTTTGAATCCCATGGGTATGGTGGAATGGGTGGAAGCTTCCTGTTTATACAATGTGTGCATTTGTTGGTCATGATTAAGATGTTTAGAGGATTTATGGATGGAGGGATAAGGGGATTGGATAATGGGGATATTAGGTGTTGGGAGAAGTGGAGGTAGATTAGATGGAGGAATATTGGGAGTTGGAAGCAATGGTGGTAGAGTTGATGGTGGAAGGTTTATGGTCACATGCTTTTGAAATTTGTAGGATGATGGAGGTGGAATGGCAACATATGTTTTAGGGATACGATAGGCTTTATGATGAAAAGTGGACTTAGGAGGCATGGAGGAAATACCAACATCTTTAGGTTGTTGTCCTTGGGGTGTATGTCCAAGGCCATAAGAGTGTGGAGGGACTTTGACATGGATGGGCTCCAAAATACCTTGTTCATGAAGGTCTAGACCTTTACCTTGGTGGTTCATGTTTTGGAGTGTGCAATGGACAATGGGACTAGGTGTAAGTGAAACACTAGACACAAGTTCCTTATTGGATGAAGCAAGGGAAGATAATGGTTGTTGTTCGAAGGAGGAACATTCATGAATGAGGGTAGAAAAACCAATAGGATATGATGGAGGACTTGCAATGGGGTCGATAGTGGGTGATGGAGGATCATTAGGATCTTGATTAGCATTATGTTCACTTAGATCCAAGATATTTGTTTGATCTTCTATGTGTTCTTGGGAGGCATATGTCTCATCAAGGGAAGTGGATGTTTGTGCATCATGGATGGGTGAGGTGGAAAGCTCTTGACCATGGAATGCATAAAGTTGGCTAAGAGGATCATCATGGGCTTCTTGATCATAAAAGGGGTCTTGATCAAAGATGGAAGATTGATCATGAATAGTATTAGGTATGTTATGAATGGAATCATTAGGAGGGTGTTGATCTTTATGTAGATGAGGGGGTAATGTTTCCGCATGTTTAGGATTGTTCTCTTGAAATACCTCATGACTTATTTGAATGGAGGTGGAAGGGGATTTCTCATGGAGAGACTTGTCATGTTCTTGATGGTCAACAACATAGGAGCATGATAGAGGGTGACTTGGATTTTTGAAGGGAGACTCTTGAATTGGCTCAAGGGGTTGTGGATGACATGGTTGGCTTGAAGGACTTGGCATGATGTTTGATGACTCTTTTCTATGTTCAAGAATATGAGTTGGATGACATGGAAATGTTTGATTCCTTGCTAGTAGCCTTTGGGTCACATCCTTTGTAGGTGTATGGGTGGAAGGTGTTGGCTTAGGGTTTTGGTTTTGATTGGATGATGGTATGATAAAGTTATAGGGTGCATGTGCTAGATTGGTATTCCCCTTGTCAATGGTTGCATTAGAACATGAGGAAGTTTGGCCTTGTTGCAAGGTAGAACTTAAGTTCACATGTGTTTGTTGTGATGTGGCTTGATAGGTTGATGTGGAATTGACATACGAAGAAGTGGATGGATAAGATTGGTATGAGGTGGAAGGAGAAGCCCCTCGAAGTCTGATTTTATGTTTTGGTTTTGTTTCTTGATTTGAACTAGAGAAAGAGACTCCTTGAATTATGACTTCAAGCTTAGGTTTTGTCTCATGATTTGGTCTAGATGGATAGCCCCCTTGGATTATGATTTTGGGTGTATGATTAGGATTTGGCTTGTTTATGATTATGACCATTTTGACAAGTGGTGACTAGGACTAGGTTGGTGATGGTGATGATGTGGAATGATTAGATTGGATGACTTGACTGATTAGGATGAAATGGATAGGATGTGGCTAAGAAGAGTGATTAGGATGAAAGTGATTGGATATGAATGTTTTGGAAGAACGTGTAGAGTGACTTTTCTTTATGTGTTTGGTGTTTAGCTTGATTTGGAAATGTTTAAATGAATGATCACACATGCACACACATAAATCACTCACGCAAGACACATAAGAAAGTTTGAATTTGAAATTATGAATGTGATTATTAAGCACACACTTGAAGACACATCAACAAGCCCTAGAACTAGTCAAGTGGGTATGGCCAATTAGGTTTCAAGCTAGGCTACACAAGATTGACTAAGGATAATTTGAAAGCAAAATCCTGCCACACAGCCAAAAGTTTGGCCTTGTTTCAAAAATTCATGGGTTTGAGCCCCACGGTGGGCGCCAAAAATGTGTGATTGAAAATATGCGTATTAAAATGAGATAATTACTATTCAAGCACACCAATGAAACTTTAAATCAAAGGAAAACTAATTAAACAAAGTAAAGAAAACTCTCAATGCAGTAGCTCCTTTGAAGATGTCCCATTATCCTCTATCTCCAGTATTTTTTGCTAAAGTTCTCTGATTTGTATGCTAAGCTCCACAAAATGACTACTAAAGAATGAGATTTAAAAATAAATGCATACTATACTAAGAATGCAAGATTTTGAAGGTTGATAATGGAGGAATGTTGGTTGTTCACTTCAGCAGCATAACAACTTGATATGATGACAAATGGAGAATGATAGAAATGAATGAAAGATTGAGGAATGATTTTGGCAGAATGCGGATGTCTGAAGAAGATCCCATCTAAATGGCTTGTGAAAGGTTAGATTTATAGAGTTTTTGAAAGGATTCGATTGGCTAATTCGATCGACGGTCCGGATTAAGCTTGTTCGAACAAACGGTGGGAGATTTTTGAAAGTGGAGAAGAGGATGGAAGGTTTCCCTTTTCTTCAATTTTCATCATTGAGATTTGAAGGGAAACTTCCATTTCGAAGTGTGAGTTGAGAATTTGGAAGGGTGAGTTTAGCGTGAGTTAGAAATTAAATAAAATATATTTATTTAATTTGGAAGTGAAGACAAAAATGGAAACTCACATAATTAAATAAATCATTTAATTATGTTTTAGAAATGAAATTAGAGGAAAATATTAAATTACATATTTAATATTTAATTTGAGGATGAAAAGAATATTCCATTATTTGAATATTCAAAATATTCAAACTTTAGAATGAAATGATAATTAAACTAAATAATCGTATTTATTTAATTTAATTAAGAAGAATGTTGGAAATGTCAATAATTAAATAAAATTATTTATTTAATTAAAGTAGAAGAATTAGAAAATGAAAAATATAAATAAATAATTAAATTTATTTATATGTAGATGACTTTTAGGGGAATTAATTAAATAATTCATATTTAATTAATTTAACAAGCTTAATCATGACCATTTTTAGACGTATACACAATGTACCAGCCTCTATTCCCACTGATCCTACTGAAAAGAAGAGGTATGAAACAAATGCCAGAGCTAAGCATGCCCTCTTGTGTGGGTTAACTAAAGATGTGTTCATTAAAGTCATGCATTGCAAATCTGCTCATGAAATCTAGGATAAACTTGAAACTATAAATCAAGGGAATGAGAAATTCAAATTGTCAAAAGTCATTACACTCAAACATCAGTTTGAGGAGATGAAAATGAGGGATGATGAAAAAGTGGTTGAATATTTCCTAAGAGTTGATGAAGTTGTCAATGCAATGAAAGTTCTAGGTCAAGAGGTTTATGAATTTGATGTGGTCACAAAGGTTGTTAGAACCTTACCATCCAAATTTGAACCTAAGGTGTTAGCCTTAGAAGAAAAGAAACACTTTGATAAGCTTACCTTAGATAGCCTGCAAGGAATACTTACTACCTATGAAATAAGAACTAGCAAAAACAATTCAATAGGGAAAGAAACTACCTTTAACATTGAAAAGAAAGAAAAATTCGAAGTTAGTGAATCAGAGTTGTCTGATTCTAAAGAATCCCATTTTATTAGAAGACTTAAAAAGGGATCAGGAAAATATAAGGGAAAACTTCCCTTTAAGTGTTTTAACTGTGGAAAAATAGGTCACTTTGCTGCAAAGTGTCCCTATGATGATCAAATCTATGACAACGAGACAACTGAAAAACTACCTCAAAAGAAGGCCTTCAAACCTAAACGAAACTTCAATTTCAAAAAGAAGAAAAGTTTGTTTAGTAAGGATGAATCTAATATTGATTCTGAAGATTCATCAGCTGAAGAATATGAAACTTTTTTCATGGCTGAAAGTACTCAGAAAAATGATTCAAACACCATTGGCATTGAAGAAGGTGAAGTAGATGTTGAAAGTGAGCTGAAATGTGCTTTACAAGAGGTCAGAAAACTCAAAAAAAAAGTTCTTGCTCAAGAACATAAACTAGATCAAGAAATGGTCTCTCTGAAAACTCAACTTGAAGAAGCTAAAAGAGTTGAAGACTGTCTTCAAGAGACTATAAGCTGCAAAGAACAAGAAGTTCAAAAACTGGAACAAGAAGTAGTCCGTCTTAGGAAGGAAATTGAAAAATATGAAAGCACTCTTAAACTAAATGAGATGCTCACCAAGCAGAGGATGTACAAATATAAAACTGGTGTTGGTTTTGAAAAGGGTGAATGCTCAATTTACAATGCAAAACAAAACCCCTCTTCTGAAGTCAAAGGTTCAGGTTCATATCACTCAGAATCTAGTAAGGATCATGTTTAGTTTTTAAAAAGTAATAGACCTTCATACAGAGTCAATCCTGTCTTCTATGGGTATTCTTTTTTCTGCAACAAATTTTGCCATAAGGTGAGCTCTTGCAGGTTTATGAATTCTAGAATACCCAGGTTTGGTCTTAGGCAACACTATGGTTTTGTTAATCAGATCAGATGTTTTAAATGCAATACTTTGGGACATTCTGTCAAACAGTGCAGAACTGATCTGTAATCTAAACAACAAAAATTTAAAAAGGTTTGGAAACCTAAGACTATCAACAACACTGAGCAAACTATGTTGGTTCAAACTACTTTTCATTCCAAGAAAAAGGATTTATGGGTCCTAGATAGTGGATGCTCTAACCATATGACTGGAAACAAGGATAAGTTTGTAAATCTTGAAGATTATGTAGGTGGATATGTTAAGTTTGGTGATAACTCTAGTATTCAAATTAAAGGTAGAGGTTCACTTCTTCTAAATGAAGACACTCCTATCTATAATGTGTACTATGTGGAAGGTCTCAAACACAATCTTCTAAGTGTTAGTCAAATCTGTGATAGTGGTTATCATGTTATGTTCACTTTGTAGGGATGTGAGATTAAGAACAAGCTTGGAAAGGCTATTGTAGCTGGAAGGAGGACAAAGGGAATGTGTACAATCTTCTTGACACATCAAGCAATGACAATAATCAAGGTATGTGTTTAATGGGCCAAATTGAAGAGAGTTGGTTATGGCATAAAAAATTAGGACACATAAACTTTGAAAATCTTGTTAGAATCAGTAAGAATCAGAATGTTAGAGATTTACCAATCCTTAACAAGCTAGAAAATTCTATGTGCAAAGAATGTTTAAGTGGTAAACAAACTAAAATCAGCTTCAAAACAAAATAACATTCTTCTTCGAAACCTTTACAACTTGTGCATACTGATTTATGTGGACCAACCAGAAAAAGGTCTATTAATGGTGAAAAGTACTTTATGTTGTTTGTAGATGATTATACTAGAATGGTTTGGGTCACATTTCTTAAGCACAAATCAGAAGCTTTTGAAAGGTTTAAAATATTTCGTAAATTGGTTGAGAAGGAATCTGATTTAAAACTTACATGTCTACGATCTGACAAAGGAGGTGAGTTCACCTCTCAAGAGTTTATTGATTACTGTGAATAGCATAGAATTAAAAGATAGTATGCTGCAACAAAAACACCTCAACAAAACGGGGTAGTTGAACGTAAGAATAGAACTGTAAAAGAAATGGCTAGAACCATGCTAGATGAAGCTAAATTGCCTGACATGTATTGGAAAGAAGTTGTTCATACAACTATATACATTTTGAATAGAGTGCAGCTTAGGTGAAATCTAAACACACTCCTTATGAACTTTGGTATGGAAAAACTGCTTCTATCAAGTACTTTAAAATTTTTGGAAGTAAGTGTTTTATCAAGAAAGATGATGATAACCTTGGGAGCTTTAAATAAAAGAGTGATGAGGGTATCTTTCTAGGATGCTCAACCCACAACAAAGCTTATAAATGTCTTAACTTAAGGCTTAACAAGATTTTTGAAGTTGTGAATGTAAAGTTTGATGAAAGATTACATTTAGATGCTGACATCTTGCGGGATCATGAGGAAGAACAACTTGAACTTGAATCAAATTCACAAGAAGCTAAAACAGAAAAGTCTTTTGCTGAATCAGCAAGCCCTAAAAATGAAAAAGCAAGTCCTGAAAAGGTTGCATCAAATGCTCCTTCGAAAACTCTAGCTATATATCACCCCAAAGATCAGATTATTGGGGATAAAAATGCAGGAGTTCAAACTAGAAGAAAGGCTGCAGAATCTGATGAAAAGGCACAAATTGCTTTCTATCTAGTTACTCAGTTTGAGCCTAAAATTTTTAATGAAGCTCTCACAGACTCATGTTGGCTTAATGCTATGCAAGAAGAAATTGAGAAAAATTGAGAAAAATTAGACTTGGGAGTTAGTCCCAAGACCAGATGACAAGAATGTCATTGGAGGAAAATGGATATACATAAACAAGCTTGATGAAAATGGCAATGTTGTTCACAACAAAGCAAGATTTGTCTACAAAGGCTATGCTCAACAAGAAGGTATTGATTTTGGTGAAACCTTTGCACCTGTTGCTAGATTAGAATCTATCAGAATATTCTTGGCTTATTTTGTTTATAAAGACTTTACTATTTACCAAATGGATGTCAAAACTGCCTTTTTAAATGGCTACTTAGATGAAGAGGTCTATGTTGAACAACCTGAAGAATTCATTTGCAAAGATAAGCCTAACCATGTTTACAGGTTAAAAAATGACCTCTATGGCTTAAAACAAGCTCCTAGAGCTTGGTACTCTAGGCTGGACAGTCAATTGATTTCTAATGGCTTTGTTAGAGGAGGTGTAGACAGCAATCTTTATGTTAAAACTAAAGGTTCTGATATTTTGGTTGTTGAAATTTATGTTGATGACACTATATTTGGTTGTATTAATGTTACTCTGAGTAAAAAATTCTCTCAGCTGATGGAATCTGAATTTGAAATGTATTTATTCGGGGAATTAAATTTCTTCTTGGGTCTTCAAATCTCTCAACGTGAAAATGGAATATTTCTTTCTCAAACCAAGTATGCTAGAGAGATGCTTAAGAAATTTCAAATGGATGAATGCCATCTAGTTAGCACTCGAATGATTACTGGATGCAAACTTACTAAGGTTGATGATTCTCCTTATACAAATCAAACTGAATATAGATCTATGATTGGCAGTCTATTATATTTAACTGCTTCCAGACCTGACATCATGCAGGCAGTTTGCACTATTGCACAGTTTCAGGCATCACCTAAAGAGTCTCATGTCACTGCTGTTAAAAGGATCCTTAAATACATTTAGGGCATTCTTGATTTTGGCCTTTGGTATCCTAGAAGCAATGATTTTTCATTGATTGCATATACTGATGCTAACTGGGCTAGTTGTTTGGATGATAGGAAAAGCATCAGTGGTGCTGCATTCTTTTTTGGTGATCGTTTAGTGGCATGGCATAGCAAGAAACAAGAATCTGTTTATCTCTCTACTGCTGAAGCATAATACATTTCTGCCACTTTGTGTTGTACTCAAGTTCTTTGGATGAGTCAAACTCTCTCAGATATGGGTATTGAAGTTTCTAAACCTGTTTCTATTCTCTGTGATAACACTAGTGCGATAAATATATCAAAAAATCCTGTTATGCACTCTCGCACTAAACATATTGCTATCAAGTTTCACTTTCTTCGAGAAAAGGTACTGGCTAATGATGTCTGCTTACAGTTTGTTGGTTCACAAGATCAGGTGGCTGATATTTTTACAAAGCCCTTAGCAAAAGAGTTATTTGAAAGGCTAAGATTTTGATTGGGAGTTATCTCTCAATCGTTACTTCACTAAATCTCCAAGCTACTACTTAGGGGGAGCAAGTTATAAGTTTTGATTCTTTTACAACTCTCCTACAATCTTGGTTGCTGCACTGTTACTCTATTTGCATCTGTTTCTCATGATATTTTGGTTGGCTTCTTAGTTGTGTTTCAAGGCAATGCACATTCTTCTCTTCTATTCTTTGTCTTTGAGGCAAAAAGGGGGAGATTCATTTGTGTTTTTCCATCAAGGACAAAGGGGGAGTTTGTTGGATCTCAGTTGTGTTTATAGTTTTTCCTTGATGACAAAACCTCTTTCAATTTATTCTCTTTGATGATCAGTCTTAGGATGGTTATCCTTGCATACCACAGGTGTATTTCACATGATTACAAGCCATTTGGTTACATTCTTTGAAATCACATTTTTGAAGGCATTACAGTTACCTTGATTCTGACATCTCTTTTGTCTAATGGTATTGGTTGTTTCTCATTTGGGCTTACACATATTGGTGTGAGAATGGCAGGGTCTCCCCGATCCTTTTTGAAATGTCTGTGTTGTTCTGTTGTTCTGTCGATTGGATTTTTCTATCAGGCTATTGTCAGCAAGACTTCTCTTTTGTTTTGGTGACAGAGAGTGATCACTATCGGTAAGTGTTACACCATCAGAATAGGGTCATAGGGAATTTGGTATGTCACACCGATTAGAGATTAAATGGAAACACATCGGCTAGAGTTTAAGGCTTTGGCAAAGGGTCATAGTGAAAAGGGTTAGGTCTCACCGACATCACATCTGGGGTTTCACTTCAGCCAAACATTTTGATTTCAGTGTGAGGTTATAACGAATGTGCAATGTCACACCAACCGCCGTTGAAAAATTGCATATCAGTAAGAGTTTGTGATATTCGGTGGGAGGTCTTAGTGATCCCATGGTGTCTCACCGACTCATGCAAAGGGTTATTTTTTCCGAGACTCTTGTAGCATCGAAGTGTTGTCATAGCAAGCCCATCAGGTCTTGTCGATGAAGTCCGATGAGTGACTTTTGGTGAGAGGTTTGTGTCATCTTGGCGAACAGGTGTGATTTTGGTATGTCATAAAACTATCTACAAGATGTCTCACCGATAGTTTGAAGTTACAACGACTTTTTGAATGACCTCTTTCAAATAGCTCATCGATGAGAGATTTTCTCTTCGGAATAGGTCTTCCCGAGAGCGATATGTTATGGTGACAATGTGTATCAAGTGGGCTTTCAGTAAATCATAATGATATCTACGAAAAGTCTCCCCGACTGTAGAATGTCATAGTGACAAATAGTAGGATGTCTGATGGCATTAAAGTTGACTTCGGTCGATTGAAAAGAAAGGTTCTTAGGGAAAAATTTGTGAGTTCACTTGGCTAGGTAAGAAACCCTAGCCGCCACCATTGTTATCTGCCTCTCTATTGTAACTCATGGCCATTTCCTGAGGTGTTGAGTATAAATGAGAGCTCGACCTATTTTTGGCATCGAATCTCTAGAATTTATTTGAATGCTGCTCAAACAGGTATCTTTATTTGGTATGTTCTTTTAGCTTTGGCAGTCCTTGGGCATTATCCTGTTGTCTAGAAATATCTTTATGGCTGGAGACGTTTCTTTGCATGGTCAGATCTTTGAAAAGATTTGTTATATTGTGACAAAGTATTTGCAGCCTTCTGGATAGGCATTACTCCTGTAAACATTTACTATTTGGCATCATTCTTCCTAAAAATAGTATGAGGTTTCAATTTCCTTTTAACCTCGTATTCTTTGAAGATCTTCTTTATGGCAGACATACTGGAAATTTTGTATAAAAAGCAGAGTTGTAAACACTATAAAGTTTTCTGGATGTGATTCGTGAATATTGTTCTTTGGCTGTATCAAAATGTATTGAAAAACTCTATATTAAAAATCTAAAAAACAAAGATGCAGAGATACATTGTAATATTCTTTTCTATGTAATATTTTAAGGATTCAACTGTTGAATTCTTAGGGTATTAGGTAGACAAGAAAAATAGAGAGTAATGAGCTTAACTGAAAATAGAGAGATCCTCTGAGATTTTGTTATTGTTCAGAAATATAATTTGAGGGGTTGGTGCTCCTTGAGTGGGTGCTCAGAAATCAGCCTTTAAGGAATTATTAACAGTTGATTAAAGGATTAAGCCAAGAAGGCATTTCAGGAGTGGTTTTTATACCCTAGGAGGGTTTTCCACTCGGCAAAATCTTGTGTCTCTTTGTTCATTTGAGTTCTCACTTCTTTTATGTGTTGTTATTGTTTCAATTCACTGTTGGGTTATTACTTTTCTCAATTCTGTTTATGAATGATTTCATTCAACTCATGAATGCATTAATCAAAGTAATATTGAGATCAAATCTGAGCTATGATTTTGAATTTATGCAAATTGGTCAAATCTGTTAAGACACTGATTCACCCCCCCCTCTCAGTGTCATTTTAACTCCAACATTGTTTGCGTTATTGTTTCTCATGTTTATATTCTACTAATGCATTATAAGGGTATCAAAGAAAGGTTTCTTAATTGTCTTGTGCATTCAACAATTGGTATCAGAGAAAAGTTTCTTAGAAGAAAGCTTAACTGGTTGAGGTAGATCCAATGGTGCACAAGAAAGAGGATCCTCTATTTGATGGATTTGATTATATGCATTTTGGAACATCGGGATGGCAGGTTTCCTTGGGTGTTGGCAAGAAGTTGAGTCCACTTTTTGGCCAAAAAGTGGAAGTGTTTTCCTTGATTTTCAGAATTTGACACATTTGACCTTAAAATTTTAAGCACTTAGAGATGGAATCTTGAAAAAAGTCACTGATCATTAAATGTAGTACTCGGAGTCTAGTTTCCAAATATGTAATTTATTTCAATACCCAAATGCTACAAATTGATTTTCAATAGGCATTTTGAAAAACCACTATTTAAAAGTCACTTTTTTTTTACCATACCATGCACATGTATGTCATCCATATTTTGACCTAAATTATCGTATTTTTCTAAGTCCTTTAGGGAAAACATTTGTAAATCACTCAAGCACGTTTTTAATATTTTTTTGTAATTTTTTGCTGAATATTTTTTTTGTCAAATTTTTATTAGCCATATTTGTCATTTTTAAAAATCGTCATGTACGTCACACATAAGATGACCTAAACTTATCATTTTTTTAATTTATTTTTTTTAAATTGAAAAGAATTGTCTGAAGTACATTTTCATGCAATTCATTTTACAAAAAATATTTTAATAAAAAGTTATTAAGATAGTAAAAAACCCTGATATTTCAAGTTTATGGACCAATTTCATCAGAAATTAATTGAAAATAGAAATAATAATCCGATTGTAAGAAAAATACACATTTGGAATCTACACTGTCTCATCTTTAATAGGTTTTAATTTCGTCAAAATTCTACAAAAAAAGTCTTCAGACATATGTCTAAAGTCACTATTTTCCTATTACATTATCAGGACCTTCAACTTGTAGCTCAAACTAGGTCCAAGGCCTAGGTTCAGATCCCCAAGGCTTTTCCAAAACTAAAAAAAGGCCAAAAACCCAACCACTACTTGACCACAAATTCAAATTTTAAGAAACGGGGTCCCATTTACAAAACGAGACCTCATTTTGTAAATCGGGATCCCATTTCCTAATATTTATTGTTCGGGCTTGTTAGTGAATGAAATGGATTAGACAAACATCTTTAGAAAAATGACTCATGACCCATATTTAGCACCAATAAAAATCTGCTAACAACTCTGAAAAGACCACAATTGCATTTGTGGCTTTCCTATGAATTTTGTTGAGGTACAACTCCCTCACTAGATTTTCAATGAGTTTATCTAATCTACTGAATGTAGGTATGCTTTTATCTAGAAAGAAGGAAAGTTAACTTAGAACATTGGTTCATAAATATGAAGCCAACATGGGAAGCATAAATCAAACCATAATGAACAACACAGAGATTGGAAACCTATGATCATACAATCAAAGAGATAAAATATGACTGCAATAAATGAATGTTATACAACTTATCTTTCAAAGAAGACACCACTATATCGTACGCATAATGCCAAGATCAGCATGTAAAGCATCATTAAATTCATAACACACAGATTATAAATCATTATAGTCTAAAATAAATGTTAATCCTCCTCAATAACACCCCTAGGTGTATCTTCGAAGAAAAAAGTCCCTATCTTCTTTCACATTTTCAAATTCATAGCAAAGGAAAAGCCATTGGATGATCACCAAAACTGTTTCCAAATTAGTGGCTTTCTTGTTCTTCCAACGTTTCTTAAGAATTGCTAAATCAATCAGAAGAATTTATCTTGGAAGAGGAATAGACATCGACAAGGAGAAACTGATCTTGATCTTACCAATAGCCACCAAATGACCTATCACACAACCAAACAATTAATGCAACATCCAGGAATATCAAGTAGTAGAATGTGTATACTACTTGATGGGAAATTGTAATTTAAACCAGCTCAAATCAGCCATAAATTGAGACTAAATTAACATCCCATCAAACATAGGACAATGCACCAATGTCTAACCAATATTCTATAAATTCAACCAACATCAACTTCCTTCATCAATCAATAGCATCAAACATGGAAAGCTCTTAGAGTGATGGTAACTCTACCAATGACTACTTTGTGTTGGAAGAGATCGAATGCAATCCACTATTTAGACATGTATCAGACCAGCTAAAGGAGGTTTTCACAGTGCAGAGTGAGATAGAGGAAGAGGTGCTCCACAACATGTCGAGTGAGGCATTCCTAATCCAAGTCCATGTAAATAACACAACCATGCTGGAGCACTTCATATATACTATCATCATAATATCTAATCATCACAACTAGGGCGTGAGAGCACTGGAGCACCTAGTAAAGCTCGAGTTTCATCATCAAGTCAATGTGGTGATCAACGAGCTTAGCCACTACCCTCAGAATAGACTGATAACTAATTCCATCTGCATTGCGTCAATCATTCAAGATGAAACTTTAGAGGAAGTTGTGGCTCTTCTATGCACAGGATTCGTAAGGAATGATATGGGACTTTTTCGCACAATTCCTCCAGTCGCACAAGAATATACTGTCACTAGCTCAAGTTGAACACCTATAGACTGTTACTAAGGGAATTCATGTCTTGATGTTTGCTCTATGTACCTGAGAAGAAATGCCTCTTTTTTTCCACAACATGAGCTTTTGTAGTCGAACTAGACGATTTTTGTAGTGCCAATGCAATGTAAAAATGTTTATATATAAAAATAAAATCTCTCTTTTGATATCACTATGTCTTTGTATGCATGGCTTCATTGATTTCCTATTCATATCGTTCTTGAAAATGTTGGTTTAATTTTGTATAATGCACTGGTTAGGTGAATTAAGCTTGATGTTATTACATTAATCATTGAAAACCTTTTAGGTGGCAAAATTGAAAGTTCGCACAACTTGATAAAACTTCGCCTAGGTTTCAAATAGCCTAAAGAATACCGCCTAAGGTATGACTTGCGGGTGAAGTTTCTAGGTTCTGACGTATGATGACTCACCAATCATGTTGTTAACATACATACACCCACTCTTGAAGGAAAGGTAAGTTCAAAAATGGTAAGAAAACACCACCAAGTGAGAGAAAAACAATACAAGTGGTAAAATGAGAGGTTAGGGTATGTGCAAGATCATGATGGGCCAAAAAGTGGTGATATGATGGGTATGTGTAGGGTATGTGGCTGACAACTTTTTTTTTACCCAAAATTAATGAAATGAAAAGGGTTTTTAAAGGAGATTCTCAAATTTTCACCAATATAAATTATGCTTTACTTTTAATTTAATAAATTATTATTATTCATTTTCTATTTGAATTACGGCTAAAGTCCGATTGATAGGTGAAAAACATTTTTTCTTTCAAATGGTATCATATTTTTGAATCCAAAACATGTGTCACATTCTATGCTTTGCATACTATAGGATTTTTAAAAAATGAATTTCATGAAGTTTTGACCAAGTTAAGGTGGTCAGACATATGAGTTTTATATTTTTTAAAAGTTGTAATAAAAATTCATAATTAATTATTTACTAAAAAAATACAAAAAATATGCATCACATTTGGACATGATTCCTCTACTTATATCTAAAATATTATAAAAAATATTATCATTTTATTGTGGTTAGGGTGGTCTGGACACCTACTTCTTATTTTTCCCTAAAATTTAAGTACTACTACATTGAAATTTCAAATTTTCACCAAATAGATTTTTTTAAATAAACCTAGTAGTTTAGAAACTACATTCAATTTGCTACAGATTCTATTCTTACATATTTTTGAAATAATATAGATAACTTATTCAAATTTTTATGTCAAGTTGCCTAACTCTGATTTTTCTAAATTTTTTGCCACTTAAGGGCCTATTTTTTGCATGATGATCCTACACATACCCATTAGATGAACAAACAAAAAACCCTGCTCGAGTTCAAGAAAGACAACAAAAGGTCGCTCAAACACAAGTTTAGGTAACAAACTTAGGCAAACAGAAAAGATAGTTAGAAAAAGAGAAGGGGGGTCCCATTTACGGGTAATAGTAGCTCTGACTAGAGACAAGGACTACGAAGGATGTAGATAACCCAACATGCAAGACCAGTCCTTTTCCATTGGGCACAAAGTCAATGAGAAGAATAACAAATAGAAAGCCAAAAATGAACACACCAAAATTGCACTATTTACAAGGTAGGACTACTCTACCAAAGAAAGAAAAGGAAGAGAATGATCACACAAACCCATTAACCGGCTAGGAGAAGAATAATCCTTTTCTGACAAGGCCCACCTTCCTGTACAATCTTTGAAACAAATTTAGGAACATTGAAATCCCAGCATTAATGTAGATGAAAATGTATCCACATTCCAATGGTCTTCCAAAAAGCCATTTTTTATCAAAAACTTCATCATGCTACCATCCCATCAAGGTCAAATCATTTTTTGCTAGCCCATTCTCATGACCAAGATCTATCAATTCAAGCGTATCCAATTCTGATATAGCATTTTGAGTTCCAAATTCTTCTTTGGTCTTACATTCCCCAAGAATTTCCCAAATTTCTAAAAAAATACCATAGGAGACAATATTCTCTTGGACTACATCATACCTTCCTTCGATTAGGCCATTTTTATGGAAGGTGATTTCCTTTGTAGACTGGTGAAAAATACGGATTTCTTTGTTCCTTGCTTCTGACCGAGAATCAATTTCATCTTCCTCCAACAAAAGACTAGTATTTTCCTCATCCTACCTTTGATTATGATCAATCTCAGCCTTTGATAAACAACATTCATCCCCAAACCTAAATTGATTGGCAATTGGGTTTGTGAAAAGAAGGTTATCATATATTTCAAATTTATCAAAACTAAAGAGAGGGTTAGAATGAGTCAATCATTTTTCCTTCTCCTGAAAATCATCACTCCTGGGATCACCATTTTCTTCCAAATTCAAACATATGTCCTTATTCTCCACTTCTTTGAAGGAGAAAATTTCATATTTTGGAATAAGAAGAGAGGTCGATGCCAATTCATTCAAATTAGTGTCAAAGGGAAGGGACTTATTAGAAGGAGGAGGTGAGGAAAATGATGTCTTTCCTTGTAGGTCATCATCTTCATCATCACTGGATGAATTGCAATCACTTTCAATTTCAAAAGCAACATATAAATTGAAAGTTGGTTCACTATAATGTTGATCTTGTTCCTCACTAGGTTGCTGTATGCTATCAAAAATTGTTAGGTTAATGTTTTCGGCAGTCGAGCGAGGAAACTCTACTTCTTTGTGACCTTTAACCAGAAAATCAGAAGATGTCTTGCAACTGGCTCCAAGCTTGATGTTTGTGTTTGATTTCCATTTACCCACGGTAATAAAATCATCCTCAACCTTCACTGCTTCCAATTGAGCTTGTTCGATACCTTGAACCTTATCTCTTTTGAGGATTAATTGTATGTCTAGTTCTAGACCATAAATGAATATATGATATTGGATCTTCACACTAGGTCTTTCTGGAGTAGGATTTTGTTTTAGAGACTGATTAAACCGGTAAACAAAATCCCTCATTGTTTCAGCCTTATTTTTCATGATCTAAAAGAAAAGACGTAGGGTAGCTACAATGTTAATTGGAATTTTATAGCGTTGGAAAAATTTTGTTTTAAGGACAACACATCTAGTAATACTTCCTTTTCTGAGTTTCCTATACCATTTTTTTTCTTTCCCGATCAGATTATCAATAAAAATTCTTACGAATACATCTTCTTCTTGAATTCCTAAAACTACACATACCGCAGTCATAGCCAAAATATGTTCCTCAAGGTCTTGTTCATTTTGACTGGAAAATTTAGGAAACCTCTTTTGAGAACCTTGGGGCATATCATGGTATTGTGATAGGGCAAGAGGGCCAACTTAATTACACCAAATATTTGAAGCCATAAATAGATAGAGTCACCAACTAACATAGGAGTAAAAGTTAGGAAGAGAAAATTAATGTGGTAGATGATCCAAAGGTGGATTTTGAGGCTGAGGTATAGGTGGGTCCCTTGGTTGACATAATGGCCAATTGGGTTGATGATCACAATGATGAGGAGGGTTGTTGTAGTATTTGAATATCAACCTTAGAGGGTGTTTAATCACAAGTACAGGTGGGTGCTCGACCTGTTCTTCCTCTTCTTCCAAGATAAAATTCACCCGCATATAATCTGTTGCATTCCTTTTATATCTCCAGGCCAGTGAATTTAATTATGATATGATGTCTTCTTGCTCTACTCCAACCCAATCTAAGTCTAGCTGCAATATAGGAAATACATCTTTGTGAGGAAGTACTATCTTGTTGCATGATGTGATGGAAATTGCCAGACTTTTCAATCAATTTAATTCCCTAGTGGAGTCGCCAAAAATCTGTTAGCGAATGGAATGGCTCAGAAAAATATTTTTAGACAAATGACTCATGACCCAAATTTAGCACTAGTGAAAATCCATTAACATCTTTGAAAAAATCATAATTGCATTTGTGGCTTTCCTCTGAATTTTGTTGAGGTACAACTCCCTCACCATATTTTCAATGAATTTATCTAATCTACTAAATGTGGGTATGCTTTTAACCAGAAATCAGCAAAGGTAACTAATGTTGGTTCATAAAAATGAAGCCAACGCAGGAAGTGTAAATCAAACCATAAATGACCAACACACAGATTGGAAACCTATGATCATATAATCAAAGAGATAAAATCATACTGCAATAAATGAATGTTATACAACTTATCTTTCAAAGACGACACCACTATATCATACATATAATTCCAAGATCAGCTTACAAAGCATCATTAAATTCATAACACAAGATTATAAATCATTATAATCTAAAATAAATGCTAATCCTCCTCGATAACACCCCTAGGTGTATCTTCAAAAAAAAAAGTCACTATCTTCTTTCACATTTTCAAATTTATAGCAAAGGCAAAGCCACTGGATGGTTGCCAAAACTATTTCCAAATTAGTGGCTTTCTTGTTCTTCCAACGTTTCTTTGAGAATTGCTAAATCAATCAGAAGAATTTATCTTAGAAGAGGAATAGACATCAGCAAGGAGAAATTGATCTTGATCTTACCAACAACCACCAAATGGCCTTTCACACAACCAAAAAATTAATGCAACGTTTTGGAATATCAAGCGGTAGCACATGTATGTTGCTTGATGGGAAATTGTAATTTAAACCTGCTCAAATCAGCCATAAATTGAGACTCAATTGCCATCTCATCAAACATAGGAGAATGCACCAATGTCTAACCAATCTTCTATGAATTCAACTAGTGTCAGCTTCCTTTATCAATCAATAGCATCAAACATGGTGATCTCTCAGAGTGACGGTAACTCTTCCAATGACTACATTGTGTTGGAAGAGATCGAATGCAGCCCACTATTTAGGCATGTATTGGACCAGCTGAGGAGGTTTTCATCATGCAAAGCGAGATAGAGGAAGAGGTGGTCCACAACATTCTGGGCAAGGTGTTCCTAAGCCAAGCACATGTACATAACACAACAGTGCTGGAGCGGTTCATATATACTATCATCAGAACATCTAGTCATCGCAACTGGGGCGTGTAAGCACTGGAGTGCCTGGTAAAGCCTGAGTTTCATCATCGAGTCAATGTGGTGATCAACAAGCTTAGCTACTACCCTCAGAATAGATTGATAGTTGATGCCTACATCTGCATTGTGTCAGCCCTTTAGGATGAGACTTTAGAGGAAGCTATGGCTCTTCTATGCACAGGAGTCGTAAGGAATGATATGGGAATTTTTGCACAATTCCTCCAGTCACACGAGAATCTACTATAACTAGCACAAGTTGAATGCTTGCAAACTATTACTGAGGTCATTCATGTCTTGATTTTTTCTCTATGTACCTGAGAAGAAATGCCTCTTTTTTTTCCTTTTTTTCCATGACATGAACTTTTGTAGTCAAACCAGACAATTTTTGTAGTGCCAATGCAATGTAAAAAATATTTATATTATAAATAAAATCTCTCTTTTGATATCATTATGTCTTTGTATGCATGGCTTCATTGATTCCATGTTCATATCATTCTTGAAAATGTTGGTTTCTTTCTATATATTACGTTGGTTAGGTGAATTAAGGTTGATGTTATTACATTAATCATTGAAAACCTTTTAGGTGACAAAATGGGTAGTTCACACAACTTGATAAAACCTTGCCTAGGTTTCGAACAACCTAAAGAATATCACCTAAGGTACGACATGCAGGTGAATTTTCTAGGTTCTTATGTATGAAAACTCATCAATCAAGTTGTTAACATACGTACACTTGCTCTTGAAGGAAAGGAAAGTTGAAAATGGTAAGAAAACATCACCAAGTGAGAGACAAAAAATGCAAGTGGTAAAATGAGAGATTAGACAAACAAACAAAAAACCCCGCCCAAGTTTGAGAAAGACAACAAAAGGCCACCTGAACACAAGTTTAGGTAATGAAATTAGGTGAACAGAAAAGATAGAAAAAGAGAAGGGGGGTCCCATTACGGGTAATAAGACTATTGACACAGAAACATGATATCGTTTCTATTTATACCGTATTTTAAAATTTTATTGGCAAACTATTACTATGAATTTTGCAATTTCACATGTATGGCCGAATGTGAAAAATTCAGCTAGTTTCTATCATGTTTTGTCTTTACAGGTCTTCAACTTGCAATTTGGATTAAATTTTTGAAAGGAGGCATCATGTGAATAGTTTTTTGAGTGGAATTGTGTTAGTTTTCTACTTGTTTGGAGGAACAAAAGAGGAATACTTTCACTATTGACATTCATTTGTGCTTGAGAATTTTATAATCATGGGTTCACAAGCTCATAATAAGAGGAAATATAGGAAGGCATTGACTTCTAAAGAAATTGAAGCAAGGAAAGATAAAGAAGTAAAAAGGAAAAGAGATAGAAGAATGAGGATTCAATGAATGAATAATGCTAAAGCATCCAATTCCATAACTATTGAAGATAAAAACATTGAGGAGACCATGGTTGTAGATGATGCTAATTTGCAAGAAGTCAATTTGCAAAATAATATGATTATACAAACTAGTCCTAGTATGTCTTCAAATCCCCCTTTCAATGCCATGGAGAATGTTTCAATAGGCACAAATTTAGGTACATCTTCAAATCCACATTTTAGTGAAATAGTAATTTTTTTTGTAGAATTTTTACAAGATGCTAGACTTAAGGATGTTAACATTGGAAATATTCTGAGAGAAGAAGATTTTATACAAATTGTTGAAAATGAATTTGAAAATGAAAATGAAAATCATTTAAATGTTTTTTATTAACGATAAACAGGTTTTGAAGGGTGTCTGAAACCCTGAACAAAAAGAGACAGTGGTAGTAAAGATGAAACAATAGACTGCCCACCCAAACCCAACAAAAAACAAGTTGATTAATAGAACATCAACAAACCATTAGCAAAAAGACACAGCCAACACAAAAAATAGAAAAGTACACTAGAAAACCATTATAGAAGTTCTTTAAGCATCTTTTCTGCATCTAGATCTTTAGACGCCAGCCTATCATGCATCTCCATATTTTCCTCCACATACTAACTAGGAACCATTTTTCATTTCTTGGTTTTACTATGAGTATACATGCTCAGTCCAACATCCAGATCTATACTATGCATGTCCATAACAACACTATCCCCCCTTTCCTTAGTCATTTGATCATCAAACATTCCTCTGCTAGTCAATTCCTTAGCCTTTTGATTGAGGAAGATCATACCTTTAGCCAAGGCCTCCAAATTTTCCCTACTAATGTTAATGATCATGTCCACATCCTTTAGGAGTTGCCTATTTTGTTTTTCCAGAAAATCCATCCTCATTCCATAATCACTCTTCAAATTAGCAAGCTCGTCCACCACACAACCAACGTTGTAGTTCAATGACCTGGTTAACCCAAAGAAAGAATCCTTCTCCTTGAGAGTGTGCAATGTGGAAATGTTGCAATGGGCGATTGTGTCATGCTTGTTGTGGAGGTCCTGCACCTCTTGTACAAGCCACATTAGCATATTGAACAAGATATCAACCCCTTCTTTCACCAACCCATACACCTAGAAAAAATCCATAGCCCCCCAAAACACACCTTGTCCTAATGCAAACCAACTAGAGGATCCTCCTCTTATAATCTCTCAAGGAAAAGCTTAGCCTTAACCCTATCCTTGGACTCTAAAACCTGAGTAGATTCATCCATGTTGACCACAAAATTCCCCTTACTAGCCATAGGGGACCCACCATCACCAAAATTCCTCATTCCATCACCCTGGATATTCTCTGCCACCTCCTAAAAATTTTCACCCATATCCTTTGCATGGCCCTTGGCCTTCTTGCCACTAGAAATTCCATCCTCAGTACCATCAACAAAGGCATCCTTCAGTTTGCGTTTGACACACAGGAGGAGATATTTTTCCGTAGAAGTTGAGGGCTTCACACCTCTAGACAAAGACGTGTAATCCAGGTCAGTATCATAGCCATTGGACCAACCCTTCGACCTCTCATTCATTTTCGTCCCCTCACTCTCTGGGATCTCTTCAATAAGATATTTCCCACTCCCTTTCCCATTCTTTTTAAAAATAGGGGACTAGGGAGCTCAAACAATACAATTAGCTTTGATAAAATCTACAATGAGAAACATCAAGCCCTCATGCAGAAAAGGGTTTCTAGGGTTTTTCCTAAAATTCAAAATGCCTTATTCCTAAGACATCAACAGGTAAAACGTGAAGGAAACAATCTTACCATGTCAAAAGTGGCTCAACAACATGGAATGGTGACCATACAGTGTCCTATATCTACCATCAAGGGTAAAGTACCACATCAACATGACCACAACATCCTACCAAATGGGTTTTATCTTAGTCCTGTCATAACCCTCGCAGTCCAATCTAACCATTTTAGCTCGTTCTCTATCCCTAAGAAAGTTTTGTCTAGCTGACTGTGAAATATTCTTATCCCTGTAAAATTTCCTGCCTTCCATTGACATACCTAGAGCTTCAACAATAAATTCTTCATTGATGGTAGTATCCCTACCAAACATACTCAACACACATCCATGCCATGTGTCAACAAAATCCTTCAACTCACTGGCCTTAAAGCCATTCAACCTCTCCATGAAAGGATTGACACCTCCTCTCAGCAGAATTTCCCAGACGTAGGCATTAGCTTTAATATCATCACAAGATAGAGGCTTTGTTCTACACCTATCCCCACCCATCATTGGATCACTTGCAAGAAGAAACCGCAGACAATGAGAGAAAAAGGCAAGAGGAAGATAAAAACCCAGAAAGCATGTGGAGAAATCAAGGGTGGTACTAATTGATATAATGAAGAGGATGCTTAAACAACTCAGCTGAGGAAGACCACAAATTCCAATGAGTATCAAATGTGCGAAAAGTATAATCAACTAGAGAACTTCATGATACCCACACATTCCAAAATCCAAGGAGGTGGACACAACCATTGAGCTAATATGAATCATTATGAATGAGGGTGCTTAAATCAATAGGTAGGACGTCATTAACATCCTACGACCTCGCTGAAGTCACCCCAAAATTTGATAACCAATCAGCCATATAATTTTCCTCTCTATAGGAATGAGATATATAAATATCATCAAATTCACCACTTAAAGGAATGACATCCAAAATTAAATTTTTAATAGTCCACGATGGGGGAGACCCTTTCTTTAGGAAATTTCAATGTTTAGGGAATCCCCTTCTATGCAGAGTTTAGAAATCCCCAAGTCTCTAGCCAACTTGATGCTATGATAGGCCATAGTAAAAAATCATTTAAATGTTGTTGAAAATAAAAATGAAAATTCTTTTGTTGAAAATGAAGATTAGAATGATACTTTTGTTGAAGATGAAAATGAAAATTGTTTTGTGTTGATGAAAATGAAAATCCTTTTGTTGAAAATGAAAATGAAAACCGTTTTGTTTATGAAAATAAAGATGAAAATGAAAATGAAAATCCAGGATGTGATGTTGAAAATGAAACTATTTTTTTTTAAATTGAAAGTGATTTTTTGGATAATCTTCCTAGTAAGATTTCTTGGAGACAAATAAGAACATATGCCAATAGATTATACAAAAAATTATTTTATCATAAAAAAAATTCATTTCAATGTCCACTAATGATGCAATTGATGAGAATGTAAAAAATGAGAAAAGTAATGAAAAAGTTAGGCTTTTTTGTTAAACCAAGAAGAAAAGATCAATCACTAAAACATGCCATGTCTACCGTTGCTAGTGCCATTGAGTCTATTGGAAAAAATGGTCAATCTAAAAATAAGAATGCAATAAGAAGAGCTATAACAACTACTATAGTGAATAAAGCAACCTTGAATAAAATAATGGTAAGCAATACTAGTGAATTCTAAAAATACATCCTAAAACATTACTAAGAGTAGTATAAAGAAGAGAAAGTATAGAAAATGATCCAATCAACCAATGTTGGAGTTTTAGTGTTCAACTCCCGAGGTCTAACATGAAATTGAATGTTGAAATCAAATCTTTGATTGAAAAATATTGGCATGATAATACTAGGGTATCATCTAATGCTAGATATGTTTTAAAATTAAGAGTGGGGTCCAAAGTTTGTGATCCTCATCCAAACACCTTTTAGATACAACACAAACTGAATTTTATAGAAACTTTTGTGGTGATTTAGTGTTACCTGGTAATATTAAAATAAGTCAAAGGTCTTTTGAAAAATTTAAACCTTGGTATGTAAAAATTAATAAGCAAAGAATATCTTGTTGTTGTAAAACACGTTCAATTTCATTATTTTTATGATGTTTTTCGAAATATACATTGTAGTTTACATACTAACATGATTATGGAGGAATGTGGTATTAATATGCTATCTAAAACAATAAGATAGTTTATATCAAGTTTGTTTTTTGAAAGATCTAATAGGAAATTATTTTATTCAAGTTCATGTATTTTTGGACAATGCACTAGTTATGGAAATCTTTCATTCTTAAGAGTTTGCATGCATGAAAGGGTTGATAATGATTCAAGACAACAATTAGTGGATGTTAAAATATTTAAGAATGTTAAGTATTCTTTAAAAGATGGAAAAATTGGAAAGCGTTGTGATTTAATTACAAAAAATGTTAGTGTACATGCATTCATATCAGAATTTAAGAGTAAGATTGTACCAAAATATGTCAAGCACTCTCAACATGCTTGATGGCTTGCTAGCCAATTTCGTGCATGTAGAAACACATTTCCAGTTGGTACTATACTATAAATGGTTGTTTTTTAGAAAACTATACTCTATCTCTGCAAGAGGAAATCCAATCACAATATTACAATTCAATGCAAGTGGCTATGTTTGTTCATATTATTTATAGACATGCAGATGATAGCACATGGGATGATAGAAAAGTTTTGAGGGAGTGTCATTTCTATTTGAGTGACAACCGGTTACACTCATTAGAGTTTGTTCAATACTGTTTCAATATATTTTATACAAATTTAAGAGAAAGAGGAATCTAGATGATAGAACATCTCATATGGTCAGATAATTATACGAGATAGTTCAAGAATGCTCAAATTTTCTATTGGTTAAGTAGGGTTCACAAGGAACATAATTTCCAACGTATGTGGAGTTTTTTTTAAGATGGGCATGGTAAAGGAGAACATGATGGAGCTAGTATGCATGTAAAAATAATTCTTGCTAGAGAACAATTGAAATTTGAGGATGCAATAAAATTTGAAGATGCACGTGGGGATTGTGGATTGGTGCAATACAATATTATCTACGCTTTGTTTGAGTGAGTACTCTAGGTATGTGTAGGATCATCATGGAAAAAACAAGCCCTTAAGTGGCAAAAAATTTAGAAAAATCAAAGTTAGGCAACTTGACGTAAAAATTTGAATAAGTTATCTATATTATTTCAAAAATATGTAAGAATAGAATCTGTAGCAAATTTAATGTAGTTTCTAAACTACTAGGTTTTTTTTCTTAAATCTATTTTGTGAAAATTTGAAATTTCAATGCAGTAGTACTTAAATTTCAAGGAAAAAATAAGTCGGTGTTTGTTTGACCACCCTAACCACAATAAAATGTTAATATTTTTTTATAAAATTTTATATATAAGTAGAGGACTCATGTCGGATGTGATGCATATTTTTTTGTAATATTTTTCCAAGTAAATAATTAATTATGAATTTTTTAATTACAACTTTTAAAAAATATAAAAACTCGTATGTCTAACCACGTTAACTTGGTCAAAACTTCATGAAATTAATTTTTTTTTTTTTAATCCTATAGTATACAAAACATAGAATGTGATACCGTTTGAAAGCTATAGATGTTTTTCAATCAGCCTATCAATCAGGAATTTAGTCATAATTCAAATAGAAAATGAATAATAATTATTTATTAAATTCAATGTAAAGCATAATTTATATTGGTGGAAAGTTGAGAATCTCCTTTAAAAACCCTTTTCGTTTCATCAATTTTGGGTAAAAAAAAAATCGTCAGCCACATACCCTACACATACCCCATCGCCACTTTTTGGACCATCATGATCCTTCACATACCCTTCTATAGTTCTCTAATTCTTTTGGTTGGTTGAAGAAGAGAACATTCTACCTAGACTTGATTGCGAGACAATAAGTGGATCTACTAAATGACATTCATTTAAGAGTTTGAATGCAAGCACATGAACTATCTGGACAAGGGAGCTTGCATTTTTTTGTCAGTTTTGTATTTCAGGAGATTGGGAAGTATGTGAAAATACAAAATGGGTTGAAGAGTGGAAGAAAATATTATTGACACTTGCACAAGCACATGATCAATATGAAACAACATTTGAAGAAAATGATCAAGTGTTTGCATTAGACAACTATGAACATGTTTCAAACCTTGTACAAGAAGGTAATTTAATTCAATTTATTTCACTTTATTAGTATTTTTTAATACTTTTATTTATTTATATACATATGAATCGATGTATGTAGATTGATCAAATTATATGGACATGTGCAAGTTACTAAATCAAATTTTGTTTGTAGGACATCTGTATGTTGTTGCACCTGAGGGGAATGAAGAAGAAACAAAATATTGGTTGGCTCATTGTGTGGGGACTAAACATAAGTTAATAGCACCTTGAGAAGATGATGATGGCTATCATTATCCAACAAGTACGGTGATCCCCTTAAGACATCCCCTAAAGAAAATTTTGATAACAATTCTTTGATCCCCTTAAGCAATTTTTGAGAACTTCTTAGATCCCCTTAAGCATATTTTGAGAACTTCTTTGATCCCCTTAAGAAAATTTTGAGAACTTTGATGATGACTATCATGTTATCCAATAGGATCAGTGGTGGTTTTTGGCACTTGGATACAAAAAAAACTAATAAGGAAGAATGGTCTACCTGCATTCAAAGATTATAAAACACATAAGAAGATTATACACTACTCACATTTGGTGGTAGCAACAAATATAAAACTAGTGAGGTATAAAAGAAGACCTACAAATAAAGAGCTATGGACAATTTCTATGGAAGAGCATGAGATAATCATAGATGTGTTGTAAAAAAGAGAGGATGCAAATGGTACAATGGAATAAGTAAATACAGGTAAATATAGTTTTAGTTTTATATTTTCCTTTTAAATAGATTAAATACATGTTTGATATTTTTTATGTGTTATTAGTTAAAATTGATTTAAATTGTCCTTTTATATCCTTAATCCATCATCACAAATTCATTACATACTTTGAGACAAAAAGGAGAGTCAATGCAAATTCAACCTAGACAACATGGAATACTTGGTAAAAATAGGTAATTATTAGTTAAATTATATTTAAATTCATGTTTTGATTATATATTGATATTTCTTGTACATTAATAGTTAAAATTGATTTATTATCATTTTTTGTATCCTTAATCCATCATCGCATTGATCTCATACTTTGAAACAAAAAGGAGAGGATGCAAATTCAACCTACACACATGTGTGGAATACTTTTAAATACAGGTACTTTAGTTGTGTACATATAGATAGTTTTATATAAATTAAAATACATGATTTGATGATTTTATTGATATTGCTTGTACCATTTTGATATCAGGTGGCATGAAGACCTACTACATTCTGGGCACAAGTTTCAAATTTTCTTGAGATGACATAAAATTTTGTAAACATTGTTTTGATTTGACATATATGTACATACATACTTACACAATTACACATTTTGTACAAATTTGTATACATGTACATACACAATTATACTCTATACTTTAATGTATCAAAATCAATATTCTATATATTTTGTTTGTTAAATGTGCATGTTTTCCTACTTTGAAACTTTAAATTTGATTTTATAGTCACTAGATATCATGTATATTATTGTTAAATCAATTATATCAATTGCGATTAAATATGAGACATGTAATTTGAAGTATTTCATCCCCTTAAGACATCCTATTAGGACATATCCTAAATATTATACTTAATTATATCATTTTTTATGATGAGTCACCCTACTTTGAAACTTTAAATTTGATTGTATAATCACTAAATAACATGTATATTATTGTTAAATTTGGTTTCCTTGGGAAACTTCACCAAATTTTGACAACTTCTTTGATCCCCTTAAAATGTCATATTAGGACCCCTTAAGACATCCTATTATGACATGAATTAAACTAGCAGTCGCATGCACAGGCATGCAACAATCAGCCGATAGGGGTGCACCGCAAGAGGCTATGCAATGGGTGAGAAGTAGGGAACTTTTTTGTGGAAAGGGAAGAGATACAAAAAAACTTTAATATTTAGAATTGTTTGATTGAGTCGAGAAGCTGAGAGCATGTTAATTAGTCAATAGGAATTAACGTGAAGCTAGTTCATATCTCATTGGCTAGGCGCAGGACAATACAAAACTTTTCCACGAAGAGGAGAAATTGATCTATGCATCTTCACATAAAAAACTACTAGTTGGAAATTGATTAATAATGAAAATGTAAAATAAAACCATATGCCATGTTGAACGAATCTAATTAGTTACAATGTATCCATTAATTTTAATTCTAAACAAGTAATCATCAATAATTTTTATTTTATTAATATGTAATATTCAATCATTTTAGTTACAATATTTAAAGTTTCATTGCAATATAAAGACAAGCATTGAAGTCCCGCACAATTTTAAATGAGTAACGAATGTTGGGAATTTCAAGACAAACCTTTGTTTGTAAATATGGGACCATTTTTTATACTTTCCTCTTCGCCAACTTGACTCCATGCAGGTTGATTTTGAAAAGCATGTAGTCCTCCTCCCAAATCTATTTCTAGCTCAAAATTGATTTTACTTAATAATGTTAAGAATATAGTAAATTAATTGTCAACAAATACAATATTTTAATAAAAAAATTCTTTAAAAATGATAACTAAAAAATAAATATTAAATATATATTTTTTTAACAACAATAGTTTCGCACCAAAATTTAATGTATGAGATCATTTTATCTCTATTTTAGTTTTATATTTATTAGCCCTAGATGCAAATGTATATTTTAGATTTTTGTCTAGGTTATTCAATCAATTAGTTAATTATTATTTAATTATGTTGAGATACATATGCATAGAAATACAAGGTATTCTTTTTAAAGAGTTGTTAATCATGCCTTTAATTACTAATATTGCATTTAAAAGTATTGTTTAACAAAGGTAGTCGATAAATTTGGGTATCACATATTTTTAAAGAAAGAAAGATGCTTGATTTTAGATACTTTTATAATTAGTATTTAGTGGATAATTTTGTAAATTAAAGTTTTAGTATGCATGTGTTTTTTGGGTTAGTAGTAGTAAAATAAAATGGGGACAGGTATAAAGGATTGAAAAGTAGTCAATTTCAAGAAAATTTGGAATACAAATATCAATTTTTAATGAATTACTTCATAGTGAAATTGAAGACTCAGTGAGATCATTTTTTATCAGAAACAAATAAACATACCTCACTAAGAGAAGAGAGTGATGATGCAATATAGTTTTTTTTTAATTCTTAGAATAAATGAAGAAAATATTACATGTGTATCTATGTAAGAACAAATATATGGAATTAAAAGCCAAAACAAAAAACCTGTGCTCGTTATCCACCTTGCCATATTGGCATCATGGAGCCTCGGGGACTCTAGCCAAACCCCCGAGCAAGAAAAGTATGAAACGTCCACGGGAAATTTTTTGGAGTTCCATTATACATCACACAATATCAAAGTTGAACAAAATCTAGTGTTTTCATATATGATCTATCATATTGAAGTGTTTTTTTGTTGCAGTAATTCTTAAAAAAATAAGCATCATGATTTTTGAGCGCTTTTGTATGCTTTAGTTTAATACCTGCAAATAGAAGAGAGGGGTATGTCAGTGGAAGAGCAAGCAAGATCAGGAAAAAACCATACAAAATCAATAAGTATATAGGTAAAATCAATATAAACAATCTGAAATTGGAAATAATCAATAATATTTACAATTGGTTCACTGAATTTATTCATTGATAATGGAAAAATTTTGTACTTACATTTATTATTGATAGTGTTTAAGAAGTGTGAGCAGCATTGGATTGAGTTGTTGGATCATTAAACAATTTGAAATAGAAAATTTAGATTGCACTATTTTTTTTGGATGCGTATTGTATTTACGCAACATTATAAAGGAAATCATATAGATCTACAATAAAATGAGTTAGAAATATACATATACATATCCATATACATACATATACATACATATACATAAACTTATAGATATGCATACATACTGATAGGGAGAGGGATTGGAGGAATCACTCACTGATTCCTGCTCTTGGCCTTTCCTTGATAGACCTCCTTGGTGTCTTGCTCCACCAATCTACCTATAGGTCCCTGCTTCTCACTAGGAACCCCTGGTTGTCTGACCAATCCCTCTTCTATCCACTTGTTGTCCTTCTTCCAAGCAAATCTTGGTGCTTCGCCATGTTCTCTCCTTTGGCCCTTAATCTGCCCTAAAGGCCAAATAACCTCAACCTTCTTCAAGGTTCTTGCAGGGTTTTGAAGGTGTTTCAAAAACTTCAAAATGGCCAATCTAAGGTCCTTGTGCAACCACAAACCTCCAACTTTCCATCGCTTGCTCAAGGTTCCTTCCCTAGGGTTTGAAAGGCTAGTAGCCTTGAGCCCCCAATTAGGTCTCTGAACAGGGTATAATGCTTTACCCTCCTAAACCTACCAAATAATCTAGGTTCTTGGTTTAGGAATGGTGTTTCCCCTACCTACACCTTCAAGATTTCTAGGGTCTTAGCCCTATCCTGGCCGTACTCTGCCCTCATGCAAACACTGCCCCAAAACTAGGGTTTGTAAACTCTGCAAAACTATTTCTAGACTGTCAGAAATTTCTCACCCCAAAAAAATTAGTAGAATCTCCTCCTAATCACCATGGGTTGCCAAGACCTTCCCCTAAATTCACAAAGAAGAATTTCTCAAAGTTCTCTTTTTCCCTGCAAGATATGTCACTTTTTCTCCAAGACTGCCCCAACTGGGCCTGCTCTGGCTCGCCTAGGGCATCCAATTGCTAGCATCCAATGAACTCACAAAAACCCTACCTACAAGAATATTTACAAGCATGGTGACTAGGCACTATTTCCAAAGGGCCATATAGATTGTACGAAGGAAAAGTGCTCTAGCACCACATTTTCAAAATACAGACTGTGCAGACCAGAACTTGAACAGAAAATAAACTATTTACAACAAAAACTTATAAATGCAATGAAGAGACCTATTAACCTTACACAATACTTGGATACAACCACAACTACATTATACATATCAAAACTATAACAATTTAATCCATATAAGCACTGTTAAAAGAACAAAAACCAGGAAATAATAGCAAGAACGCTATTTTCCTTCAACTTATGAAAACATAGTCCGTACAATGAAACTTCCAACCACTTCAAAGGTCGAAGCCAGCTTTAAATATGCCTCCCAAATAGTTAAGCTTCTTGGTTCGAGTCTTTAGATGACCTAAAGATGCAATTTTTAAAACCCAATGTGTTTTCAAGCACTTTGACAAGATTGGTAAAGATGACAAGTTGGGCTTCAAAACCCATTCATGATTGCCACCTCCCAATCCATTGATCATAGATTGATCAAGCATTATTCAAAACAACAAAACCAAGCTAGATGGTCAACATGACCTCAACTTAACACAACAAAAATTTGGACTTCTAACAAAAACTTCAATAAAGTTGAACTTTGCCAGGTGCTCCTACACCACATACATATACATATACATATACATATATACACATACATACAATACATATATATATACATATATACACATATACATACATCTACATATATTATTTTTGGTTGAATTCTCATTGGAGGGTTGCAACATAGATGTGCTCCAAAATGTGCAAGAAAATATATTGATTAAGTTGTATTTTTGAAAGAGTCATTGTGGTCTTCATTCCAGAGAAGAATATAGTAAAAAACATCATTGGCTATTGGTTGTTATATGTGCCCATGTTTCACAAACATATTTTTGCATACACAACTAAGGCATTGAATGTAGATAAAGTCATTTTGCATGGGTATTTTGTATATATGATTAATTTATTGTTCATGTCTTCTTGTTATATGTTTCTATCTTTGGCATCACACCCATTTTGTAGAATTTAAAGACATTATCATTGTCTTTTGGATGGAAAAATTGTAGGTAAAACGAGAGATTGTTGTAATTTTTTCACCATTGGTTTATTGTTTTAGTTATCTCTATGCATCTTTATGCACCTTGTAATGCCCCGTCGCGTAAACCCTAAAGAACAACTAAAAACGCAACAATTTTTTTTTGAAATCATTAAGAATAACACTAAGTTTACTTATGCAACTAACATAGCTAAAGATTACATGTTAAACATCTAAGTCCCTTGGGGTACACAAGGTGACATTACGTAATCTATTCCATAACGAATCTAATAAAAGTAATTACCAATTCTACTAACGTAACTCATTCATTCACATATCTTCATTTAAACATTTATTAAAGATAAGCAATAAGACAAGAATGAACCATATAGAAAACCATACATGCATTCTTAATAGATTTTACTTGGAAATATAAAGAACACATTTTATCAGATATAACACAACCTTAACGATATTAACAATTATGATACAAGAATGAATTACATAATGTGAATATACATTTCATCAATCTACAAGTACATCTCACTAAGTAAATTACTCAAGATTACATCATATGTCTACCCAATACATGGGAGAGTAACATAACAATACACAAAGTATGACAAAAGTACAAGTATACATCTGGAAACATATAAACTCTAGATCAAGTTGTCTCTACAAAACTCTGCACTAAAAAGTACAACTGCAAGATAGGGAACCCAACGGGGTGCGTAGTACATTCCACCCAAACCACCCCCATGCTAGGAGTAGATAAGAAAGGGTCCCTGACCAAGAACATCTAAATTAATACACAAAACTAAACTCCAAGCATGGAAAGCTAAAACACACATAAAGGGAAAAATAATATCAAAAGACCACTTCCAAAACATAACAATAATAAATCACCAAAACATATCAATAGATCACTTCCAGAGTTTAGCAATAAAAACAACTCAAGGGAATAAAAGAGGAGAGTGTCATCGCACAATCCTACATGGGTTGTCCTGATTGCCTATCTCAAGGCGCCAGCCCCCATCTATGGTTATCCTAATAGCCTCACTAGGCATCGGCCCCATAGGGTGACTCGTGTTGAACCATTAACCTCTCGTGGAGATGAGGCAATGATCTTGCCAACCATGACCTTCTCAGCCCACCTTTAGTCTGCGAGAGCACTAACAGGTCGACGAGGTATCCACAATTATCTTGTTAATGTTTAACTACCCACCCCCTAATTAATTAATTAGGTTATCACATATTACTCAAACTCTAACGTGGGTTATCCTAATAACCCCTTTGTGTGCCGACGCCCACATAGAGCCACTCTCTCTAGATGTAACATCCCTCTATTAAACCTCAAAGGTTAAGAGCCAAATAAGGACAAGATAAAAAAAAAATCAAACATAAAGGATAACATACCCAAAAGAAGTTTCCCAATACATTAATACGACCACATACAAGGCCAAGTATGGCCTAATGTAGCCCAAGGGAGAGAATCAATCTACCCTCCAAAGAAAAAACCGGACAAGAGCAAATAAGATAGCTCCAGGGAAAATGCTTTGGAACCTTAGCAGCACTACTCTAGATCTTTCTATGTTGCTCCAGAACTTTAACAACGTTGCTCTGGAACTTTAACAACACTACTCTGTAACTTTCTGTGCTGCTCTAAAACTTTAACAGTGCTGCTCCAAAACTTTAACAGCGCTACTCCGAAACTTTAACATAGCTGCTTCGAAACTTTCAGCACTGCTCCGGAACTTTAACACTGCTCCAGAACCTTAACAACACTGCTCTGAAACTTTCAGCGTTGCTCTGGAAATTTAACAGCACTACTTTGGAACCTTCAACGCTGCTCTGGAACTTTAGCAACAACTAGACAGATTATTAGAGAAAGTTGTGTTGTGCTGGAAACTTAACAACATGGTACATAACAGAAGAAATTACAACCATAGCTCTAATTTTACATGAAATAAGAATGAAGCCATAAAAGAATTATCATAGAACACATGATTCTGATACCAACATCAGAACCTAAAATCCAAACATAATCATCACATATCTTCTCATTAGATTTATGATTTCTTTCACTCTCAAGTGAGTACAAGCATAAAGGAATAAGCTTGAATACAATAGCATTTACATGAATAAAATACATCATCTGAAAGATAAATATAGAAGAGGGGATGACTCCAACTGGTGCTAAAATAACCTATACACCGGTCCCCAATGGCGGTGGCAACACCTCCCTACCATCTGGACTCAAAAGAGGCCACCCCACCATGCTCAGAGATAGTCACAAGGCCCAAAATAGAGGTAGCAAGACAAAGGAAAAGTAAGGCCAACACTCACATCAATCACGAAGCCAACATGGAAGGCAATGCACACAATCAAAGTCACCACAAGAAATGCTCATCCAATATCATGACAGGTACTACTCACATCTACCAAGGGATATATAATAGAGTGTCATCATGCATGCTCGAAGGGATAGCACCACATGGAATCAAGTACACCTCTCATAGGGATGAGGAGACTCAATCATGCTTGAATCCACACCTCGCAGACGGATCACTCAATGCCCTACAGATGGATGGGCCTTCTCGAGTGCATCCTTAGCCTTTACAAGCACTCAAGCCCATGTACGAGGACTCATTATCTTATTAGTGTTTTACCCCATTAATTTTATTTAGTTATCACTTGTTTACTCTAACTCTACTACTAGTTCCCTTGCAAGCCACTTGCGGGCCCCAGGCCCATAGAGAGCCACTCCATATGACCACTCTATTATCTAGACCTATGCTCATATCATTTAACTAAACAAGGAAACTAAAGAATACTTGAAATAATAGGAAGGGCCACAATTTTTGTCAAAGAAACCAATTAAAAACAACCAACTAACACTGCTATAAAAGACACATTTAATGGTTGTAATTTAGCATGAAAAGAAGGCATAGAAATCATGTAAAAATTCAAAGCGACTGGATTACGAATCTAAGCCTGACCTAGTTTATATTTGGGTGTTTCCAGTTGAAATTCACCTTCGAATTTTGAGTTTAGGACCAGGAATGAAGTGTTGTTCAGAAAAAACATCTTTTTCCAAACTTAAGCAAGAAAAAGCACAGAAAAATAAAAGTACCCAGATTTCAAATCTGCCAAAGACCTAGTTGAGATCTTGGCATTCCTACATAAAAACCACCCTTAATTTTCATTTTTATCAATAGGGTAATGAGAAGCAATTAAAAAAAAAACATTTTTTCTTTACAATTTGGGAAAAAAGAAAAATAAGAAAGACCCCATAATCAGATTTTTTGCATAAACCCAATTCAAGTTTGCTGGAGATTTACAAAAAATAGTCACACAAAACACTACAGAACAGCAATAATCAATTTAAACAATCCAACATTCAAAGTTCCAAACAATACAAAAAAGAGACATAAAGGAGTTCCTCAAATTTTCATGGGACAAAAATAACCCAAATTAGAAAGAAAATTTACCAGTCAAACATCAATGAAGAACAACAGAAAATTACCTCAAATTGCCCCAAAACCAAAATGGAGAATTTTCTCAATGGAGAAGGCATGGCCAAGCTCCAAAATCAAACAATAAGCAAGAACTGGCAGGCTGATTTCAATAATTTTCTACCCACAAATTCTTCTCCGAAAACCTTCACAATCTCCCAACTAAATCACCCAAATCATAGGGTTTCTTTCCCATGCAAACAACAATTTCTTTATTTTTCTCTCCAAAAATAAAAATCCTCCCTCAAACAAAGCTCTTTTTCCTTTTTATATTTCCCCCCTCCAAAACCAACAAAAGTGATAAAAGCATTTTTTTTAATAAAATTATGCATTAAAGCTCCCCCAAAAGGAGCAACTAATTAAAATCAAAAAATAAACAATATTAAAATACACATGAAATATTAATGAAAACCAAAACCAAATACCTCAATGAGATAAGCAGGAAAGTCACATATGGTAGAAGGGTGCTCTGGACATTACTGTTAGGTAACCAGATGGAAGACAACAATACAGAAACACTTCCCTAATAGGGTATAGTGGGATAGGGTAGGGGATATTTGGCATGTGACTACCTCCAATAACCACCATCATGAGAAGAGAGTACACTTAGGCCTATAAATTTAGGCAGAGTCGATACTTAGTACCTGCATCACTCCAATCAAACGTTAAAGTACATGTGCATGAATCATATATCATATATCTAAAGCAGCATCAACCATCAAGAAAAAGAGTCGTAATATCATAAGCCTCTCAGTTGCGAGTGTTATGATATCATCTTTTTCCTATCCATAATCATACAAAAGCAAGGACAATGATGTATACATAAAAATATATGTAATCCAACATAATATCTAGCCATGTAAGCATGAAATCCAGCATAAACAATAATCATGTCAACAACATAACATATAAACATGTAAGCATGTAATCCAGCATGACAGTCATAGAATTACACCTCTCAAGTGTCAATACAAAATAATGAAGGGACAAATAGTGAAAATACAAAATTTATAGTTATCGGAATCCATCAAGGAAAGACCACAACAAAATACAAACATGGGTGTTGTTACATCCTCTCCCCCTAGGGCTAGGCTTACTCCTGGAAGCCTGCAAAAAGATACGGATAAAGGTCTCTCATCCTCGCCGCATCCTCCCAAGATGCTGAGGACTCACCATCAAGATCCCACTGGACCCTTACCTGCTCTATGTCCTGACCCCTCCAATGTTGTAGGATTCGTACGGGCTCCAAAGAAAGATGCCCATCTGCCTCAACTTGCAAAGAAGTCCAGTCAAGAACATGGGTCACATCAGGAATATACTGTCTAAGAACAGAAACATGGAAAACATCATGAATTCATGATAGACTCAGTGGTAGCACAAGGCAATAGGTGACTGGACCAATCCTCTCAAGGATTTCAAAAGGTCCAACAAAATGAGGTGCCAACTTTGAGCCTTTCCCATAACAAATGGGGCTCTTCTGCGGATGAACTCTCAGAAACACACGATCACCCACTGAGAAGTGGTGGTCCAACCTATGGGCATTGGCATACTTCCTCTTCCAATCCTGAGTTGTAGCCAACTGCTCTCTAATCCGTACTACCTGCTGCTCCATTTTCTGAAGCACCTCTGGACCCAAAAGAACTCGGTCGTCTAAGTGATCCCAACTCAACAGTGTCTAACATGGCCTACCATACAAGGCCTGGAAGGGGGACATATCAAGAGAACTATGGTACCCATTATTATAAGCAAACTCAATTAGGTACAAGTAGTCCTCCCAACGAGACTATTAATCCATAATGTACATCTGAAGCATATCCTCTAAAACCTGATTAACCCGCTCTGTCATCCGTCAATCTTGGGATGGTATGCAGAGCTGAAATTAAGATGAGCTCCCAAAGCATGCTGGAGAGAAGTCCACAAATCTGAAGTGAACACTGGATCATGATCGGAAATGATCCTACGAGGAATACCATGCAACCGCACAATATCCTCCATAAACACTCGAGCTACGAATGTTATAGTGTATGAAGACCTTATTGTTGAGAAGTGTGCCACCTTGGACAACTTGTCCACTGTAACCATAATAGCATCATGATGACGTGAAGACATAGGTAGCCCCACTATAAAATCAAGAGATATTTTATCCCACTTCCATCTAGGGATGGAGTGAGGCTGCAACAGTCCTATTAGGTGCTGATGTTTTGCCTTCACCTGCTGGCACTCGAGACACTAAGCCACAAAATCAGCAATATCACGCTGAAACCCTGCCCAATGATACAACTGTTGAAGATTAGCATGCATCTTCATGACACCCAGATGAGCTGAATAGGGTGCACGATGGGCCTCTTACAAAACCAAGGAATGAAGATTTCCAGGATCTGGAACATAAATGTGACCAAGATGTCGCAATAGTCCATCAGGCGAGAGAGAGAAACCTACAAACCTACCCTCAAGGACTCTCCCAGACTCAATTTCTACTTTCACCTCCTGATACTGAGTATCACTAGGAAGTGACTCCAAAATACGGCCCTGCAAATCCACTCCAAGGCACAAAACTGAGATCTCATGTCTCCTCCTGCTCAAGGCATCTGCAACAACATTTTCCTTTCCCTGGATATAACGAACCTCAAAGTCATACTCACAAAGAAACTCCATCCAACGACGTTGTTGAGCATTCAGATTCGACTGAGTGAAGATATACTATAAACTGCGATGGTCACTATGTAACTCAAACCGATATCCCAAGAGGAAATGTCTCCAACACACAAGTGCATGGACAACAACCGCTAATTCCAAATCATGGGTGGGGTAGTTCAACTCATGATCCTTGAGCTTATGGGACTCATATGCAATCACTCATCCCTCCTGCATAAGAATTTCCCCCACACCTTCCAACGAAGCATCGATACACACTACGAAATCACTTGTAGGATCTAGTACTACAAGGATGGGTGCACTAGTCAGCTACTCCTTAAGAGCCTGAAAAGCTGACTCACACTGATCTGAACACACAAACTTCTTTCCTTTCCACTGAAGAGAGGTGATGGGATGGGCTACTCGAGAGAAATCTCTCACAAATCGGCGGTAGTAACCTGTTAATCCCATGAAACTACAAACCTCAGCCACATCCATCAGTGCTGGCCAATCCACAATGGCCTGAATCTTAGAAGGATCCACTATGATACCCTCTCCTGAGATGATATGGCCAAAATATCTCACCTCAGTGTAGAAGAACTCACACTTGGCCAAATTTCCAAACAACTGATTATCTCAAAAGCACTGCAACACTTGCCACAAATGGCCTTCATGTTCCTCCATAGTCCTCGAATAAATCAAAATATCATCAAGGAACATGAGAAAAAATTGGTCAAGATAGGTGCGAAACACCCCATTCATCAAACTCGTGAAAAATGATGGAGCATTGGTCAATCCGAAAGGGACAACCGTGAACTCATAATGCCCATAACATGTATGAAATTTTGTCTGATGAATTTTTTCCTCATGAATGCAAAGCTAATGGTATCTTGAATTCAAATCTATCTTTGAGAACACCTTGGCTCCCCTCATCTGATCAAACAAATCATCTATCTGAGGCAATGGGTAACGATTCTTCATCGTCACTTTGTTTAACTAGCGATAATCAATACACAAGCGAAGAGATCTGTCCTTCTTCTTCATGAAGATGATAGGTGCTCCCCAAGGGGATACACTAGGATGAATGAAACCCTTCTCCAGTAACTCCTCTAACTGCAACCGCAACTCACTCAACTCCTGAGTAGTCATACGATACGACACCCGAGAGATAGGCTCTGCTCCAGGGATGAGATCAATATAGAAGTCTATGTTGTACTTAGGTGGCATACCTGGAATAGCACTTAGAAAGACATCCACAAACTCTTGAAGAAGAGGATGGTCATCAAGAGATACCTCCTGAATCCCACCCTCAGCAAGATCACTAACTGAAATAGCGAACATCTGACAACCTTTTTGCATGGCATGCTTTAGCTGCATGGCTAAAATCACACAAAGAAAAATGGGTCTTTGGACCCCGACTAACTCAACACTCTTCCCAACATCATCTACACATCAAACTAACTTATGTTGGAAATCTATACTGGCTTGGTGTGCCTCCAACCAATCCATGCCTAAAACAATTCCATAGGATCCCAAAGGCAACACACGAAGATCCATTGTGGTAGTGAAGGTTCCCAAATCCAACACACAACCAAGAACCAGGGAGTCTACAACCACCTTGGCTCCAGTGGCTAACTCAACCTACCAACCAACATCCTGCCTTGCCACCATGAGTCCACAGCGCTCTACGAGAGAAGGAGAAATAAAAGAATCTTAAGCTCCTGAATCAAACAAAATATATGTGGTAGTCCCACATAATGCACCTGAATACTTGACCACGGTGCCCTGGTGCTTAGCTTGGCGTTTATCCACTGCCACAAAAACTTTATGAGATCTGCTAGTATCACTTACTATAGGCTCTGAAGTAGCCTATCTCTAACTACCTCCAGCTATTGATCTCTGAGGAAACTGAGCAGCTATATGACCATTTTTCAAAACATGATTTTTAGGTTGACTTTCTAGGTCATCCAATCTCAAACCAAGTCTCGATTCAATATCCATTTTAGTTTGGTAATACCCAGCCGAAATGGATATCCATTTTTTTTTCAAAATAAATATCCATTTTTTTTCAAAACAGATATCTGTTTTGGAAAGCGGGAACCCATTTTTTTGAAAATCAAAACGGATATCCATTTTGAAGACCTAAAAAACCCTCTTTAGTAAAATGGGCATAACCTTTGTGTTTCTTATCAAAATTTTGACTTTTTATAGGCATTGAAAAGCTGATTGAGAGCTCTACATAATGGAATAGGTTGTGTTTCTATATTATACACAAAAATAATAATTATAATCGTTTGAACTTCTCATTTCATTTTTGAAACATCAAATGCTCACTACTTTCACATGCAAAGTCTTGTTTTCATATTTTTTTGTAACACTCATCTCAAAATACTTGAAACATTAGAAAAAGTAATGAATAATGAAATATTTATATTATTTGTAGCAAGGAGATGAACAAATCTTCATAAATCATCATATCTCTCTATCCCTTTCTCTACCTCTCTATATATCACTATGTCTCCCCTTAAGCTCTAGACCTATCCCTCTCTCCTTTCTTCTCTCTTTGTCCCTCTTTATACCTATATTTCTCACTCTCTCTCCTTGAGCTCTAGACCTATATTTCTACCTCTATCTCCATCCTTTATCTCCCTCTCTACCTCTCTCTCTCAGGTCCCTCCCACTCCCTCTGCCTCTCTCTCTCCATCTCCATCTCCCTCTCACTCTCCATCTCCCCTCTCCATATCTCTCTCTCCCTCCCTTTGAAGTATCTCTTCCTCTTACATCTCTCTCCCTCTTAGGTCTCTCTCTTAGGTATCTCTAACTCCCTCTCTCCCTCTTAGGTCTCTCTCTCAAGTCTTTCCCACTCCCTCTCTCTCTCTCTCAATCTCTCACTCACACTCACACTCTCTCCCTCTTAGGTCGCTCTCTCTCCCTCTCAAGTCTCTCTCCCTCTCTCCCTCTCAAGTATCTCTCTCCCTCCCTCTATCTCTCTCCCTCTCTCCCTCTCAAGTCTCTCTCTCCCTCTCAGGTCTCGCTCTCTCTCCATCTCTCCCTCTCTCTCTCCATCTCTCTAAAGTCTCTCTCCCTCTTAGGTCTCTCTCTCTCACACACACACACTCCATCTCCATCTTAGGTCTCTCTCTCTCTTCTCTCTCCCTCTCCCTCCCTCCATCTATTTCTTTCTCTCCCTCTCAATTCTCCCTCCCTCTCTCCCTCCCTCTCTCTCTATCTCTCTCTCTTAGGTCTCTCCCACTCCATCCTCTCTCTCTCTCCCTCTCTCTCTTCTCTCAATCTCTCTATGTTACTCTCTCTCTCTCTCTCTCTCTCTCTCTCTCTCTCTCTCTCTCTCTCTCTCTCTCTCTCTCTCTCTCTCTCTCTCTCTCTCTCTCTCTCTCTCTCTCTCTCTCTCTCTCTCTCTCTCTCTCTCTCTCCTCTCCTGGGTCCTCCCCCTCTCTCCCTCTCCATATCCCTCTCTCCCTCTATCTTTCTCTCCCCTCCTATCTTTGAAGTCTCTATCTCTCTCTTAGGTCTCTCCCACTCCCTCTCAACCCTCTCTCTCTCAGGTCTCTCCCACTCTCTCTCTCTCACTCACACTCTCAAGTATCTTTCTCTCCCTCTCTCCCTCTCAATTCTCTCACCCTCTCCCTCCCTCTATCTCTTTATCTCCCTCTCTCCCTCTCAATTATTTATCTCTCTCTATCTCTCTGTCTCTCTCTTAGGTCTCTCTCCCACTCCCTCTCTCTCAATTTTCTCCTTCCCACCACAACTAGTTCTCTCTCTCTCTCCCTCTCTCTACCTCTCTCCCTCTCAAGTCTCTTTCTCTCTCTCCCTCCCTATCTCCCACTCAATTCTCTCTTCCTCTCCCTCCCTCTATCTCTCCCTCTCCCTCTCTCTCTCCCCCTCCCTTTGAATTCTCTCTCCCTCTTAAGTATGTCTCTCTCTGGTCTCTCTCTCTCTCTCCCTCCTTTTTTAGGTCTCCCACTGCCCCTCTCTCTCACTCACTCACTCACTTTCCACCTCCCTCTTAGGTCTCTCTCTCCCACTCCCTCTCTCTTAGGTGTCTCCTTCCCACCCTAACTAGATAAATCTCTCCCTGATGTCTCCTTCCCACCCTGACTAGATAAATCTCTCTCTCCCCCTCTCTCCCTCTCCCTCCCTCTATCTCTCCCTCTATCCCTCTCAAGTCTCCCTCTCTCCATCCCTCTATCTCTCTCTCTCCCTCTCCATCTCCCTCTCACTTTCCATCTCCCTCTCTCCCTCTCTCTCTCCCCCTCCCTTTGAAGTCTCTCTCCCTCTTAAGTATCTCTCTCTCTCTTAGGTCTCTCCCACTCTCTCTCTCCCTCTCTCCCTCTTAGGTATATCTCTCAAGTCTCTCTCTCTCTCCCTCCTTTTTTTAGGTCTCCCACAGCCCCTATCTCTCTCACTCACTCACTCACTTTCCACATCCCTTTCAAGTCTATCTCTCCCACTCCCCCTCTCTCTCTCTCTCCCTCCTTTTTTTTAGGTCTCCCACTACCCTACTCTCTCTCTCACTCACTCACTTTCCACCTCCCTTTCAGGTCTCTCTCTCCCACTCCCTCTCTCTCTCAGGTGTCTCCTTCCCACCCTAACTAGATAAATCTCTCTCTCCAATGTCTCCTTCCCACCCTAACTAGATAACTCTATCTCTCCCCCCTCTCTCCATCCTTTCCTCCCTCCCTCTCAAGTATATCTCCCTCTCCCTCCCTCCCTATATCTCTCCCTCTCTCCCTCTCGAGCATCTCTCTCTCTCTCTCCCTCAAAAGTAACTTGAGATTGGGAGAGAGAAGGGGGGAGTGACGTAAGATTGATAGAGGGAAGGAGAGATGTAGAGATAGAGTGGGAGAGAGGGAGACCTAAGAGAGATATGAAGAGATAGAAAGAGACTTGAGAGAGAGCAGGAGAGAGACCTAAGGGGGAGATGGAGAGAGAGTGAGAGAGAGACATGAGAGAAGAGAGAGAGGGAGTGGGAGAGACCTAAGAGAGAGAGGGAGAGGAAGAGAGAGAGGAGGGAGTGGGAGAGACCTGAGAGAGACTTAAGAGGGAGAGAGGGAGTGGAAGAGACCTAAGAGAGAGAGAGACTTAAGAAGGAGAGAGATTTAAAAGGGAGGGGGAGAGAGAGTGAGAGAGGGAGATGGGGAGTGAGAGGGAGATGGAGAGTGAGAGGGAGATGGAGAGTGAGAGGGAGTTGGAGAGGGAGAGGGAGTGGGAGTGGGAGGGACCTGAGAGTGAGAGGGAATGGGATAGAGGGAGAGAGAGAGAAACAAAGAGACTTGAGAGGGAGAGAGTAGAGACTGGGAGAGAGAGACCTAAGATGGAGATGGAGAGAGAGAGAGAGTGTATGTGTGTGAGAGAGAGAGAGATACTTCAAAGGGATGGAGAGGGAGAGGGAGAGAGGGAGAGGGAGAATGAGAGGTAGATGGAGAGGGAGTGGTAGGGACCAGGGAGAGAGACCTGAGAGGCAGATGGGGAGTGAGAAAGATAGGGAGAGAGAGAGAGAGAGAGAGAGAGAGAGAGAGAGAGAGAGAGAGAGAGAGAGAGAGAGAGAGAGAGAGATACAGAGAGAGAGAGAGAGAGCCTGAGAGGGAGATGTAGAGGAGAGAGATAGGAGAGAGAGAGAGAGAGAGGAGAGAGAGAGAGAGAGAGAGAGAGAGAGAGAGAAAGAGAGAGACACTTGAGAGGAGAGGGGAGAGGAGAGAAAGATAGAGGGAGGAAGGAGAGAGAGAGAGAGAGAGAGAGAGAGAGAGAGAGAGAGAGAGAGAGAGAGAGAGAGAGAGAGAGAGAGAGAGAGAGAGAGAGAGAGAGAGAGAGAGAGACTTTGAGAGGGCAGAGAATTGAGAGGGAGAGAGGGAGGGAGAGAGGGAGAGATAGTGGGAGAGAGAGAGAGTTGAGAGGGAGAGACATTGAGTGGGAGAGAGAGTAGAGAGAGGAAGAGAGACTTCAAAGGGAGGGAGAGAGAGGGAGGGAGGGAGAGGGGAGATGGAGAGTGAGAGGGAGATGGAGAAGAAGAAAGAGAGAGAGGGAGATGGAGTGGGAGGGACCTAAGAGAGAGAGGGAGTGAGAGAGAGAAGGAATGATGTAGAGAAGTAGAGAGATATGTCTAGATTTCAAGGCAAGAGTGAGAAAGATAGGTATAAAGAGGGATAAAGAGAGAAGAAAGGAGGGAGGGATAGATCTAGAGCTTAACAGGAGACATAGTGATATATAGAGAGGTAGATAAAGGGATAGAGAGATGAAGATTTATGAATATTTGTTCATCTCCTTGCTACCAAAAATATAAATATTTTATTATTCATTATTTTTTCTAATGTTTCAAGTATTTTGAGATGAGTGTTACAAAAAAATCATGAAAAAAAGACTTTGCATGTGAAATTAGTGAGCATTTGATGTTTCAAAAATGAAATATTAAGTTCAAATGAGTATAATTTTTTTTGGTTTACACTATAGAAGCACCACCTAGTCCATTGTGTAGAGCTCTCAATTACCTTTTCAACGCCTATAAAAAGTCAAAATTTGATAAGAAACGCAAAAGTTATGCCCATTTTACTAAAGAGGGTTTTTTAGGTTTTCAAAACGGATATCCATTTTCTTTTTCAAAAAAATAAAATGGGTTCCCACTTTCCAAAACAGATATATATTTTGAAAAAAAAATGGATATCTGTTTCAGTTTGGTATTACCAAACCAAAACGGATATTGTACCCAATCCTGCAAAAATTCAAAGGCAGGAATTCTGTGTTTTTGGACGTGTTCAAAATTCCTTTTTTTCACATCGCCACTTTTTGGACCCCCATGATCCTACACATACACCCAGGTGAAATGTCAACATAGGAATTCTTTGCATTTGATTCACTTTGTGCAGCTTTAATTGTTTGTTTTTCTTTAAGCTAGTCATTTTTTTAGTTCCATTTTTCCAAGAATAGATAAAGCATTTGATGAGTTTTTATCCACCTTAAGTGCATCCCCAATCAATTCTAGGCTTAGTTAGATCTCATTTCGAGCCTGAGCCATGGCTACAAGACGTAGATATGCATCCACCTAATCAAGAAACTTGAATAATATTAGCCTATATAAAAGATTTGATTTTTTGATATCATGTAGTTGTTCAAACAACCTAGCAAGATTGAATAGTGTTGTAACTTTATCCCATGGTAACTCAAGTGAAACACCACCTTCTTCTAATCGATGGAAGAATTACATATCCTTAAAGAGCATAGGAAAAACTACATAATTGGCACTAGGGCTTTTATTTATGAATTCAACCCAAATTCCATTTCCTAATGCCTCCATAAAAAAATTTTGAGCCAACTCTAGTTCATCAAGCTCAAAATGAAGAACCCCAATGTTGTTTAGCAATTGAATGGGTACTTCTTCTCTGATCTTCTTTAGAAGAGACTTTGATGTCTTAAGAGAATCTAAGGCTATATTGGGATTTGATGATATTAATAACTCACCCATATTGGTAAATGCATGGGCATCATGTGGATCTCTGTAAGTTTCCTTTCTTAAAATTTCCAAAGCCTTCTCTACCTACCCTTGATGAGCATATATATGGCCTATAGCTTTTAAGCTCTCACAGTTCTCAAAGTGGACCACCAAAACTTTTTCAAAATTTGAGAGAGAACTCTTAAGATCTCCCAGCTTCAACTGAACCTATCCACAAAATCATGTGGCCTCTCATTTCCTTGACTGATGCCATGTAGTAGCAGCCAATGGTGTCATAATCACCTTTACTATGATAAGATCGTGCAAGATTATAATATGAATGAGATTTCATGAGAGGGTGGTCAATTGAAAGAAGAGTTATCTCAGTCAACTATTCCACAAGAAAATGCTTCCCTATGAAGAAAAAATGGTTTACTAAATGATTCAATAACATTGCATGGTACAAGTATAATTCAAAGGCTCTACACATATTTTCCACTCCTTCATGAACACTGCCTTTTTCACTAATTATGAGAATCCTATAATTAAAAATTCACAAAACTAACGATAGAGATTTATGTAGAGACAAAACATCATTTTCGAATTCCTCCATAGAAGATTTTTAAGCCAACTCTAGTTCATCACGCTGAAAATGAAGAACCCCAATGTTGTTTAAAAATTCAATGGGTACTTCTTCTCTACTCTTCTTTAGAAGATACTTTGGAATATTAAGAGAATCTAAGGCTACATTGGGGTCTAACAATATTAATAACTCACCCATCTTGATAAATGCATGGGCATCATGTGGATCTATGCGAGTTTCCTTTCTCAAAATTTAGAAAGCCTTCTCTACCTACCCTTGCTGAGCATATATATGGCCTACAACTTTTAAGTTCTCATAGTTCTTAGGGTGGACCTCCAAACCTTTTCAAATTTTGAGAGAGAACTCTTAAGATCTTCCAGCTTCAATTGAACCTATCCACAAAATCATGTGGCCTCTAGCTTTCCTTGACTTATGCCATGTAGTAGCAACCAATGGTTTCATAATAAACTTTACTATGATAAGATCATGCAAGATTATAATATGAATTATATTTCATGAGAGGGTGGTCAATTGAAACAAGAGTTGTCTTAGTCAATTGTTCCACAAGAAAATGCTGCCCTATGAAGAAAAAATGGTTTGCTAAATGATTCAATGTCATTCCACAGTATGGGCATAATTCAAAGGCTCTACACATATTTTCCATTCCTTCATGAACACTACCTTTTTCACTAACTGTGAGAATCATACAATTAAAAAAATGCACAAAACTAATCACAGAGATTTTTCCCCATTTCAAATAGCAAAATTTCCAAAAAAATGTATTTAAAACCTACAAATAAAATCACACTGATTTTCATGCCAAAAAAAAACCATGAGACCATAGCTTGTTGCTTACTATTATGCTTTGATAGATTTTTCCCAAGCATCCATAGATTTTTTGAAATCACCTATTTTAGGCTTTTAGCCATAGCAGCAAGGCAGTGAACTGTTTGATAAAATGCTTTGGTAGACATGTATGAAAAATGTGGTAGCATAGACAAGGCAATGAACTTTAGAAAAAATGCCTCAAAGAAATGTGATCTCATGGTGATGAAATGCCATGATGAATTCTATGACAAGTGAATTGTTATAGATTGTCATGGCATTCCATCACCATGATACCACATTTCTTTGAGGTGTTTTTTCAACTAGTTCATTTCTTTTTCCATGCTATTACTTACTATTATGCTTTGATAGATTTTTTCCAAGCATCCATAGCTTGTTTGAAAGCACTTGTTTTATGCTTTTAGCCATAGCAACAAGGTAGTGAACTATTTGATAAAATGCTTTGGTAGACATGTATGAAAAATATGGTAGCATAGACAAGGCAATGAACTATTTGAAAAATGCCTCAAAGAAATATGGTCTCATGGAATGTCATGACAAGCAAATGCAATTAGCAACTGCTCCTAGTTATTAGTTATGCAATGTGAAGTAATTGTATAACTACTTAGGTTGACTTTGTAAAAACTATATTGTAATTGAAATTTTGACATCTATCAACATCTAGTTATTATTTATCCAATGTGAAGTAATGCTTTGAGTTTCAAATATGTGCAATGTAATGTAATCAACAATTTGAATATAAACTAAAAAAATCCATTTTTTACAATTCATTAGTTAAAGTCTCTACGTTATTTGCTCTCTATAACTCTATTGCTATGGAAATTCCTTCCAATTAAAAAAAATAGTTTTTTATCTCTTATTCTAAATTTTTTTACATTTTTTCATCTATCAACATCTAGTTATTAGTTACGCAATGTGAAGTAATGCTTTGAGTTTGAAATATGTGCAATGCAATGTAATCAGCAATTTGAATATAAACTACAAAAATCTATTTTTTACAATTCATTAGTTAAACTCTTTATTTTATTTCCTCTCTATAACTCTATTGCTATGGAGATGCCATAATTCAATTTAAAAAAATATTTTTTGTGTCTTAGTCTACAATTTTTTACATTTTTCCATCTATCAGCATCTAGTTACTAGTTATGCAATATGAAGTAATGCTTTGAGTTTGAAATATGTGCAATGCAATGTAATCAGCAATTTGAATATAAACTACAAAAATCTATTTTTTACAATTCATTAGTTAAACTCTTTATTTTATTTCCTCTCTATAACTCTATTGCTATGGAGATGCCATAATTCAATTTAAAAAAATAGTTTTTGTGTCTTAGTCTACAATTTTTTACATTTTTCCATCTATCAGCATCTAGTTATTAGTTATGCAATATGAAATAATGCTTTGAGTTTGAAAGATGTGCAATGCAATGTAATTAGAAATTTGAATATAAACTACAAAAATCTATTTTTTACAATTCATTAGTTAAACTCTCTAATTTATTTGCTCTCTATAATTATATTACTATGAAAATGCCTTTCAATTAAAAAAAAAGTTTTTGTCTATTAGTCTACAATTTTTTGTTGCTATGTGTAGAACATTATAGATGGATCAACATCAAAGGCTGACTACAGATCAATACCATGCATTGGATGAGAGATCAGATGATGAGAGGCACATGGACAAATATCCATGTCCATATAATGATTGTCTTGGTGGAAAGGTGAGAAAAAGAAATCTAATTTATCAACATATGATAAGATATGGGCATAGTGGTATAAGCCCTTGGGATTACAATTATTATGAAGATATGATAGAATTGTAGAGTGTGAGAGATGAAGAGGCAACAAACATAGATGAAGTGGCACCAAACATAGATGAAGAGGCAACAATGTTAGATGAAGGGTTTGAAGTTGATAGAATGTTAAATGAGGGTCTAAATGATGATTGGGCCAAGTTGATGGAGGATGCTTTAAATCTCATGTATGCTAATTATAAGTTAAGTCATTTGACAACAATCCTTAAAATTCTTAACTTGCAAGTGGTGTTTGGTTGGACAAATGAGAGTGTAGATCGGTTATTGGCATTATTAAGTTCATTTTTACCACCTGACTCCACATTTCCAACAAAATGAAGTCAATGTAAAAATAAAGTCACTAAGCTAGTCTTAGGGTATGATAGCATCCACACATGTGTGAATGGTTGTGTATTATTTTGTAAGAATATTGCAAGTGAGAGTGAATGTCTGAAATGTCATGAAGCAAGGTATAGACAAGGGTTGAAATCAGCTATGGTTCCTAGAAAGGTTCTTCACCACTTTCTAATAATCCCACAATTACTTTGATTATATAGGTACAGAGACATTGCTAAACTTATGCAATGGCATGCCCAAAATAAGAGCACTAATGGAAAACAACGAAATGTGCCTGATTCTAAGATGTGGATGGAATTTGATAACAACCTGATTTTTCTCAAGATCCTCATAATATAAGGTTGGGTTTGGCTCTAGATGGGGTGAACCCATTCTTAGATCAAAGTAATAAATGGTCAACTTGGCCAGTGTTTTTAATAAATTATAACTTTCCTCCATAGCTAGCAACTAAACCATTTTTCTTAATGCTATCATTGATTATACCAGGAAAGAAAAGTGTGACTTCAGATACAATTGATGCTTATCTAGAGACATTATATGATGATATAATGGAATTTTAGAAAGGAATTGAAGCAATCCAATCTTTAAGGGATGGTCATTCAATCAAATTCACTTTAAGATATTCCTTATTTTTTATGATTCATGATCTTCCTGCATATGACACATTCTCTAGTCTTAGTGTTCATGGATACCATGGATGTCCTGCTTATGACTTTAAGGATTTTGTGAGGCACTCAAGAAGTTTTTGTAAGTGTATTTATTGTGGACATCGTGCTTACCTTAAAATGGATCATCCATATTGTCAACAAAAAACATGGTTCAATGTTCAAGAAGAGAATCGTTAAGCACCATTGCTAATAACAGGTGATTATATTGTTGAGAATGGACAAAAAATAATGTCATTTATTAAAAATTATGGGATTGTTGGTAGTATATATGATCCATGTAATGAAAGCAATGTAAAAAGGTTGTACATATTCTATAGGTTGCCATACTTTAAGGATATAGCCATTAGGCATACTGTTGACTTTATGCATACTAAGAAAAATATAGCCTATACTATTATAGAAACTATTTTTGGTTCTTTTGATACTATTTCATTGCGTGAATAATTTTGACAACTAAAGATTCATCAAAATATTTGGGTTGAAAAATATGATGAAAAATGCAGAAAGCCTAGTGCTCCTTATGTCTGGACAAAGGAACAATGTGCATAATTCTTACAGTTGATGTCTCAAACTCGCTTTCCCACTGGATATGTAAGTAGTAGTATTAGAAGCCAAACTGACATTAATGGCTTAAGAGACCTCAAGACCCATGACTATCATGTCATAATGGAGAATATTTTACCTATTGTGGTAAATATATCAAGTTTGGAAAAGGGGCCAATATTGGCAGTTATAAGGTTGGTCCTAATATTAAAGAGAAAGAGTTTACATGTATTAGATCATTCGAACTTTGATAGTTTGAGGGAGGAGGTTGTTGAAGTCCTTTGTCTATTGGAACAAGAATTTCTACCAACAATCTTTAACATTTCTATGCATCTTTTGATACATCTAGAATATGAACTAGAGCATTGTGGCCCAATAAGAATGAGATGGATGCATCCTATATAATGATATACGAAGTTTTTGAAAAAGTTTGTTCATACTAGGGAAAAACTGGAAAGCAGCATGTCTGAGGGATATTCAATGCAAGAGGCCATGGGATTTTGCACTGAATATATGAAGGATTTTAAAAATTTCAATGGACGTGTATGGGATGATGACAAAGATCAGAGATTTCTAGGTGAAGTATTAGAAGGAAATGGATGTTGCTTCAAGCTATCACATCAAGAAAGAAGTGTGATACATGCCTATATTCTTCAAAACACATCTTTGTTTGATAAGTGGTGTAGGTAAAAAAAAATACACAATAACTTATTTACTCAATTACATTTACACATTTATATTATTAATCTTACTATTTGTACGTTAATATTCTATGTAGAAAATATGAAGAAAACAATCAATCTTGGATGCAACATCAACCTCAAAAGTGCAGATGTCATGTTGATTTGATTGGAGGTGATTCTTTTCCAAAATTTGAAGAATGGATTACTAATGTAGTTATTGATGCAAAAGAAGAAGGTCAAGATATAACAACTAGGGAAAGTGAGCTTTCACAATCTCCACATTTATGGGCTATGCATTTCAGTGGAATGTGGGCCTATGGTAGCCATTTAAGAGTGGAAGAAAAAGACAAAGGAAAGACAAATTGTGATTGTGTTGTTAGTGTTGAATTTCTTCACAAAACTGAGAAGAAATTTTATGGTGGATTCATCCAAGAAATTATTCAAGTGGACAATGGTGAAAATAGTCCTATATTATTAAAATGTAAGTGGATTCGACCATATGCAGTATAATTTGATGAGTATAGATTTATGCGCATAAATACAAGATAATTTTTATAAGAGATGGATGAGTCGTATGTTTCACCTCTTCAAATTAACCAATCATTTCTAATTGATATCGTAAGAATCTCATGATGGTCATATGTCATTGAAATAGAGTCTCATTCAAAATGAAAATTCATGGAAGTTGTTGATATAATGCCTAATGGGAAATATGTTAATTTAAAAGAAACATTCGAAGAAGTGGATGAAGACGATGATGGAGTGTTGGAAGAAGAGATTTTGATTACCAATGAAGAGATTGGGAGAGAGAATCCATTGCATGTAATAGATGATTATGAGGAAGAAAATCAAGAAGATGTAGACATGAGTGATCAAGATTCTGATCTTGCTGGAAATGTAGATGATTATGATGATATTTTGTCACCTTAAGAGGTTAGCTTGTAATAAAGATCTGAGTATAGGTATTCTTATTCATTGTTGTTTTACTGGTACATTTTTTAATGTAATCATCATTATTCTACTGGTACATTGTTTACAAAACCTGATATGTTCACTATTTATTTAAAGTGCATTTAAAGTTAGGTTCAATCATTCTCCTTAGTTTTCTTACTTTGGTTGAAATTTTGAAATTATTATTTTTAGTTAGAATATAATTTCTTGTATGTCCTATATGTTTTCTAGATGAAAAAATATAATAAAAATTTGTGATTTAATAATACATATAGATATCTTAACATTAGGTGAACTAAGCCTCCTCATTACAAACAAAGAAATGATCTCTTAGGTCCGACTGACACTGAAAACTAAAATTGAGACTGCAAAATTAGAAAATTGTTCAATATTTTCAATAAAATGATATCTAAAATATTGCATTCATAATAAAATCCAATACCACACTACCGCAACAATCAATAGAGGTATGAATGAGACATATAGGTCAATGTACAAATGCTTACCACAATACCGCAACAACCAAATATGAATAGCATGGGGTGGCGGTGAGAACATGTTAACAACTAAAGTAAATTGCAACCCCACAAGGGGTAAACAATGACACTGTGGTTTGGCAGTGAACAATCACTCAACCGCTAGAATTAACCCGCTATCCTGTGGGAGTCCAAAGGGGTGTGCACGGTGTTGGGAATAGGATGTCATTTAATTTCAATCCTAAACATATTGCATGTATCTCCTAAGTCCTTGGAAAGTGTTCCCCAACACTAGGATTAGAAAGAGATTAAATTCGAATGAAATGAACATGTAAATTGACATTTGTAATTATTCCTAAATGATAGGAACATGTGGGGGCATCCAAGAAGAGCTCCTACAAGATAGGAGCACATGGGGCACCCACATGGAAGGTGGAACCCACCTTGATTTTAGTTAACTGTTTGGATAAAGATAACACTTCAGTAATGCATGTAAAGATCCTAGAAGTTAGGGATTGATATTTACATGAGTGGAGTTCAATTCATTTCAGTTCATTTTGGTTCAGTTTAGTTCAATTTAGTTTAGTTTAGTTTAGTTCAATTTAGTTTAGTTTAGTTCAGTTTAGTTCAATTCAATTCAATTCAGTTATGGTTTAGTTATCTTTAGTTGCATGTAGTTAGTTTGAGTTGAATTCTAATTGACTTCAGTTGACTTGAGTTGCATGACTAATGATTTCAGTTGCATGACAAACAATAGATGGATAAATTCAGTTAAGTGGGGATGATCAATCATGCATCATGTTTGTATGAATTGGTGAAGAGATATGTTTCAGTTAACTAAGATTGACTTGGACCCACCTTGGGTGCCCAAGTTGGAATCTTTGAGTTAACACCTTTTTCATGAGAAGATATTTACAAGGCTCAATTAAGTGGGCCCATTCTTGGGTGTCAACTTTGAGGTGATGCTTGCAAGATATTTTCTTGACCAATGACTAGTTAAGTGTTTAGTTTGGGGTGCCTAAATTAAGGAGACTTTGGTTTTGACTTCATGTTACAATGTGGAACTCTACTTGCATAATCTAGGCATAGAGTTTTTAGAGGAGCTTTATGCTCTTGTATTTGATAACTCTTATGAGTTTACATGCACATCAATTGTCTATTTATTGCATCAATTGCATCAGAGTTTAAAAGCAATTTATTGCAGGTTAGCAGGTTGAGCTTGTGCATGTGTGAGCGTTTGAAGCATGGTATGGTATGTGTGGATTCATGCTTGGTCACATGGAATGCATGGATAGCTTGTGTTGCAGAAAGTGTATGAGAGTTTTTTGTAGGTTGTGAAGAAGGATTGTTGAAGGCAAGGAAGCATATCAATCAAGGATTGATACAGTATTATTGTAATCTTGTTCTAAGGTTAAATAATACAAGCACTATTGATTTTGGTGGAGTTTTTCCCAAAAGGGTTTCTCCACCTATATGTTGTGTTACTTCTATCTCCTTGTCTCATTCTTCTACAATCTTTTGTCTCTTTCTACAATTAGTAAAATTGATCTAAATAGATAATCATATGGAAAGAAATTGTAACAAAGAACACTTTATTAGATCTACAATCTCATAGTTTTACAAAGTATTAAGCTACATAATTACCTCCATTTTCAACATTTGGTATCAGAGCTAATGGTTGGGTAGAGTTCGGGACACCTTTCTCTTAAAATTTTGAAGGTTTTTTGGCTATAGTGGGAGCTTGTACTATTGTGTTATTACAGATTTGTAAAATAAGTGTGTTTTATCTTCTTGGTTTAGAGATTATGGTTTGCTTGACCTTTTGGGAACTGTGTCGTTAACAACAGATTCTTTGATTATGTTGAGGCCATGGATGATATTCATTTAGGAGATGGTTATCATGATGTCATGGATAGCTTGGTTACATGTTTTAGTGGGAGTCTTTTTACAGTGATGGTTTGATGTTTATCTTGTTGTCATGTATAGCTCAGTATCATAGTTTAGTGGGAGCTTTGGTAGGATATGGTTATCTTCATGTGATTTGAAGAGGTTTTAACATCTTGTTTCATGGAGGACCCTTAGAGTCTTTGGTAAAGGTGTTATTATTCTTCCTTTGGAGAGGATGTAGTTATTTTTAGTTTTGAGTATTAATCATTTGCTTGGAGCTTCATCATTATGCAGTTTGCATTTGAAGTTGGTATGGATTAATTAGTGGGTGCTCATGGACACTAGAGAGACTTGGGTTAGGCCAAATATTTCTTATGTTAAGAGATATATGTTGGAATGGTTACTTGTAAGAAAATATTTTTCAACAGTAAAGACCAAGTAGCCTACACCTATAAATGGATATGAGTCCATCATAGACCTGATGAGAAGGTTGTCTATTGTATGCACAAGAAAATCTTGTATCCCACTCTTGGTCTACTTGGCGGGTAAAATGATCTAAGAGGTGTTGCCCACCTGATTATTAGATGCATTATTAAGATGTATCTTGACTTCTCTTATGCATTGTTGAGAAGTAGATGCATGATTTTATGTATTTCCATTGTTCTCCTTGCAATCTTGGACTTGAGTTAATTTTGAGGATTTGGGTAGGAGAGGTACATGAGATAGTTAGTGGCTTTGGGCATATTTTTTTTTTTTGTGGGAATGTTTGGCTAAGTTTGATCCACTTTCTGTGAGAGGTTTACATCTAAGTTCTACCATGTTTCATTATAATTTGAATGGTTAGATGTTGATATCCTTTCAATTTGGGAGTGTTGAAGGAGATCTTACTTTACATAGTTTGACACAAATTAGTGTGGTATAAGAACATGGTTTGATTTGCAGGTTCTCTCTTTATGGGAATCGTCTTCTTCTTGAAGGTTCTTGTGTTATGAGAGATGTATTTTGCATATCATTGTATGCTTCTTTGACACTATGATAGAGGAGTTAGCCACATCCTCTATGTGAAGTGTTATAGGAGGACTTGTTAATGTTGTGATCTTGTTTTCAGATTTGGCATTACATGTGCAGTGGGAGTTCTAGAAGGTATATGTGTTCTATATGAGAGGGGTACCTCTCTTGGACTAGTTACAGTTTACTACAGTGAGTTACTTTAGAGGTTTTTTATTGCATTTCTATGTGTGTTATTACCTTGAAGTCTTATTTTGTAGGATGGTGGATATATAGGGAGTTGTTTGCAGATTTGGGTTGTTATGTTGATATCATGAAGTTCTACCTATGATAGTTTGGTTACAAAGACTTGGGAAAGGTATTGATAGAGAAAGTTGACACTTTGATCAATGTTGCAGATAAGTTATCTTGGTGCGGGAAGGCCATTGGCCTTGAGTCATGTACTTTATTTATAATAATAATTCCTTGTTTAGAATAATTGCAATGTATAATGTCAAGTGGGAGAATTTTGGGAATAGGATGTCATTTAATTTCAATCCTAAACATATTTCATGTATCTCCTAAGTCCTTGGAAAGTGTTCCCCAACACTAGGATTAGAAAGAGATTAAATTCAAATGAAATGAACATGTAAATTGACATTTGTAATTATTCCTAAATGATAGGAACATGTGGAGGCATCCAAGAAGATCTCCTACAAGATAGGAGCACATGGGGTGCCCACATGGAAGGTGGAACCCACCTTGATTTCAGTTAACTGTTTGGAGAAAGATAACACTTAAATAATGCATGTAAAGATCCTAGAAGTTAGGGATTGATATTTACATGAGTGGAGTTTAGTTCATTTTAGTTTAGTTCAATTCAATTCAGTTCAATATCAATTCAGTTCAGTTATGGTTCAGTTATCTTTAGTTCCATGTAGTTAGTTTGAGTTGAATGCTAGTTGACTTCAGTTGACTTGAGTTGCATGACTAATGACTTCATTTGCATGACAAATAACAAGTGGATACATTTAGTTAAGTGGGGATGATCAATCATGCATCATGTTTGTATGAATTGGTGAAGAGATATGTTTTAGTTAACTAAGATTGGCTTGGACCCACCTTGGGCTCCCAAGTTGGAATATTTGAGTTAACACCTTTTGTATGAGAAGATATTTACAAGGCTCATTTAAGTGGGCCCATTCTTGGGTGCCAACTTTGAGGTGATGCTTGCAAGATATTTTATTGGCCAACAATCAGTTAAGTGTTTAGTTTGGGATGCCTAAATTTAGGAGACTTTGGTTTTGACTTCATGATACAATGTGGAACTCTACTTGCACAATCTAGGCATAGATTTTTGAGAGGAACTTTATGCTCTTGTATTTGATAACTCTTATGAGTTTACATGCACATTAATTGTCTATTTATTGTAGCAATTGCATCAAATTTTAAAAGTAGTTTATTGCAGGTTAGATGGTTGAGCTTGTGCATGTGTGAGGGTTTGAAGCATGGCATGGGATATGCAGATTCATGCTTGGTCACATGGAATGCATGGATAGGTTGTGCTGCAGAAAGTGTATGAGAGTTTTGTGCAAGTTGTGAAGAAGGATTGTTGAATATAAGGAAGCATATCAATCAAGGATTGATACAGTATTATTGTAATCTTGTTCTAAGGTTAAATAATACAAGCACTATTGATTCTGGTGGATTTTTTTCCTGAAAGGGTTTTGTTATGCCTTGCATAACCACCCCATTTTGTTTTATGTTGAAATAAAAACTGGTCCCCCTTTTTGTCTTTTATTTTGGGTGTCTTTCATTGTCTGGTTGGGTCGTAGGAGTTCTTTGTTTTTTGCTCCTAAGTCTATCTTTTTTTCTAGTGGAGGCGGGTACAGGACTAAATCAAGACATGGAACCATGTCAAGGTTCCTAGTTTGGATACGGTCCCGACTCCGACTCCGCCTTCTCTTTTGTGTCGTTTTTGTTGTATTGGTTGTTTTTTTACTAACACTTGGGTTTGTTTGTCCTTCTGTTGGTTGTTTTCTTTCATTTTGCTTGTTTTCTCTTGCGGGATCAGATCCAGGATTGGAACTCAAACTAGGAAGTTTCAATTTTCCATTTTTATTCTCGTCCCGACTCCGCTTTCGTTTTCTTTTTCTTCCTTTCTCTTTGTTGTTAGGGCCGAGTCCAGTGTTCGCTTCGGTCCCGCTTCCCTTCTTCTTTTGTTGTTCCTTGCTTTTGTCGGGATCGTAGATAGAATCAGAATGAAACTTTGAACTTTGTAAGAGTTTCATTCCGGTTTTCTTTCTGATCCTATCTCTATCTTGTTTGTTGTCTTTGGTCGGTCTTTTGTCGGGACCTATATTCGAGGTTGGAAATGGAATATGGAATTTGGTTTAGTTCCTTTATCAACTTCCCAACCTGGCTCCGCATCCACCTTCCTTTTGATGTTTCGTTGACTTGAATTAACCACTTGTTTGTGCCGTTGGCTCCGCCCCTGATCTACCCCATTTATGGCATTAAATGCAACCTGTTTGCATGTGAATTATTGATTAAAGGTGTAATTATGCTTAAACCACCTCATTATTATTATTATACAAAGTGTTTGAGAAAATTACAGCCAGGAAACTCTTTAGAGAATTGATTTGATCGCGGGGGCGAATTGCGGAGCAAATCTTGGCAAATTTTCGTTCAGTCCTAAGGAGCGTTTTCGAGGTAGGTTTCTTTTGCTTTTCTTTCTTGTGTTTGTTTTTCCGCTTGTGTCATTTTGCATTTTTACAGGAGGGTTTTTCCTGTGAATTTCTTCACTTGGTCGGTGTTTGTTACTGTTCTTTTTGTTTGTGTTTGGTTCTTTCCTTCTTTTCTGTCCCATTCTGTTTCATTGGGTTGGTCTTTCTGTCGTTGTCTTTCTTGTTTTTGTCGTTTTGTTCTGCTGTCGCTTTCATGATAGGGTTTGTTTGTCGTGCTCTAGTTTTGACTAGGGTTGCGATTTTGAAGGGGTTTCCTTGCTTGGCTAATGCTTTTCTATTTTGAAACCATGTTCTGGTTTTATCACTTTGGTTTCAGGTTCTTCGTACCGATTTCTCGTTGTGCCCTAGTTTCTGGAAATAGGGTAGCAGGAGAGTTAGGGTTTTGCAGTTTGGTTGTTCATGGGTTTTTATGACTTCTGTACGGAAGGGTTGTTGGTTGTCTAAATTAGGCCTTTGCTAGTTTTCGTTGGGGCCCATGTGACCTTCTTGTTTTGAAGGCTCATCATTGGTTGGTTTTACTCATTCCCGTTCCTCATTATAATGACTATCTTTACTCTAGTCGGAAGGGGTCTGGGGAGAAAGTTAAACTTAGTAGCTATCTTTTGTTTCTAGTTTGATTCCCATTCTTTGCTCTGACTCTGACTTTGTCTCTGATCCGTTCCCATTCCTTGTTATGATGTCAGTGTCTTTACTCTTTGTCAGAACTAGGTCCGGGGAGGAATCTAAACTTGGTAACTATGTTTTGTCTAGTTCCTACCCAGTCCCGCTTCTGAGCATGTTTTGGTTCCCGTCCCGGCCTCACCACACATTGTTAAACATTGTCTATGCCTGATGCTTCTATTGTCTCGCCTCCAATAAAGGCATAATTGGACCAAGTGTTATCTTAGGAGGATGGAGCAATGACGTTATGATTGACTAACTTAGATTCTTTTTTCATCTAATATAGGAAATTGTTGTAGGTAGAAGAAGATGTCAGGAGTATCAGATGAGGCCTCTCAAAGGAGCCAACTAGGGGAAACTTCATGGCAGGGATCTAGGCCAAAGAAGATCAAAGTGGAACAGCTCCCATATACCTTGAGATGTAAGCACAAGGAGGCCATCCTGATAGCTAGCAAAATTGATTCTGATTGGACTGACATCACTAACACCAATTTGGGTCCTTTCAACTATGAAGAATTGCTGGAGGAGACTTTCACTGAGGAGCAAGTCACACCAAGGACAGAAAGGATTGTTCAATCCGGGTTGGCACATGTTGCACTCTTCCCTCTATCTGTTTAATGCCTGGAGTTGATTCTTGCAGCAGCTGGAGCATATAACCCTGCTACTAGGCAGTGTGTGGATGTGAAGGGCAATGTCATTATTGACTTCACACCCCCAATGATCAAATTCCTATTTCATATGCCTGATCCCAATAATCCTAGACAACTAAATGAGGCAGAGGCTCTGAAGCTTTACAGTGATAACAAGGAGAGAAATAGACTCTACATGAATAAGACTTGGATGAGAGTGGAGAAGAAATCTTTGACTAAGCTTCTAGACCAGCCTAAGAGGGTGGATTTTAGTAAAGAAATTGGAGATATAATCATGTTCATATCAAGGGTGTTTGGGAAGAGAGATGCTTCACTATTTAATGAATGGATGTTTCCTTTTATCTAATCTTTTTTGGATGGGAGGCAACAATTTGATTGGTCAATGATAGTGTCTGATAGCATTCACAATCAGATGATAAGGGTGAGAGAAACCAAGCGTTTCTTTATGACCTCCTATGTAGTCTATGCAGCTGCTCAAGTGGGGATCTTTCCTGGACTTCGAACAATGGGTATATTGGGAGAAGCCCAAGGATAGAAGAAGGTGTGGGAGCATTATGACCAGATCACCTTGCAGGCATCTGAGCAATATTATAGAAGGGTAAATGATGCCTTTCTTTATGTCATTATCAATAAACTTAATGGTGATGCTGGGTATAGACTTAGCAGGGAGGCAATGGCTTTTGTGAATGAATGGGGACATTGGTTTATCCAATACCCCACATTCACTTACTTCAAGTTAGCAGGATTTGATGGTCATCCCCATTTTCTACCCAAGTGTTGTGGTGATAGAATCATCTTAATGGAATTTATTTATCAAGCCTTGGCTGTAAACCTCCAGTTTAGCAACAAACATAAGATTGGCTGCCACAAGTTTCCAATGAAGCTAGGAGCCTTTTGTTGTCCACACATTCAGGCAGGTAAGGCTGTTTGTAATGAATTAGTTTATCTGAGGTTGGGCTTGTACACTGCTAGGAAGTACTATGATCCAAAGCACAAGATGAGGGCTTTGCTCCCCAGTGTCTTTGAGAAGCACTTCAATATATTGGAAGATTTTTGGGCAGACTTGCAGGATGATTATGATCTTAGGAAGAAGAATTATGAAAGGATATCTATCCCACTCATGATTGAGTTTGGGATAAAGGAAGATATTCTTGATACATTATCTGATGATGGGATAGTTTTGGATCTCGGATATGATGCAGATAATATTGGAACTAAGGATCTTGATTCAGTTGATTGGAGTACAAATGAGACAATTGATATAATGCAGATTGCTAGACCAGTGCTTGATAGGAGTATCCAATGGGTAAGTTTAAGGGTTAATCAGGCCAAGGCATCATCATCCAAGAAGAGGAAGGTTGGTACCACCTAGGGGTACAAAAGGGTAAAAAGAAGGGTGGCGCCTAAGGAACCCTTAAATTTTTTTCCTTCTAAGCAGCAAGAAGATGAGGAGGTTCCTCAAGACTTTTCAGAGGTGCATGAAGATGAAACAACTATGGAGGGAGTTGTTTCTACATCCACTACAAAAGAGGTACCTACTCAGCCCTTTGATACACAGGAGTTATGTCATGAATCACCAATGGGAGCTCTTCATGGCGAAGCAGAAGCCTTGAGGCAAATGGAGGATGAGGTGGAGATACATAATATAGAAACAGATTCAGAAAAGACTCCCTCGGATAAAGAGCATCATGTATTAGCATCTTTGGATATGACATGATGTAGGCACTGAACACATGTTGACTGAAGAGGATCAGTGGAAACTCTTTGAGGAGGCAAAAAGAGAGGCCGATGCTAAAGCACAGGTTGAGGCATCAGCTAAGCTACAAGAAGAAGGGGCCAGAGCACAATCTGAGTTGGCGGCCAAGCAAAAGGAGTTGGAAGATAAAGTGAAGGCCGATGAGTTAGCTCAACAGCAACAACAAAAGGAGCAAGAACTCAAACTTCAAGAAGAAAGGGATAGGTTGGTATTGCAGCAGAAAATTCATGATCTTGAAGAAGAAAAGGCTTAGCAAAGAAGAGAAAAGGAAGCTGTTGAAGTTAAACTCAAGGAACAAGAGGAGGCCTATAGAAAGAGGGAAGAGCAAGAACGCCTGAAAAGGGAACAGGAGGCAGCTGAGATGGCTGAACATGCAAAGAAATCCAAGGAAGCATGGGATTATGTTGAAACGTTGAAAAAGAAAAGAGATGAAATGATAGAAAAGAAGAAAGAAGAAGAAGAATGCTAAAGGAAAGAGCTGGAGGCTAAGAGGTTACAAGATCAGCAGGATAGAGAGGAAGCCGAAAAGCTAGCACGGGAAGGGGAGCAAGGTGACCAACAAAATGTCCAGGAGGTTGATTCTCAACTAGAGCTTACATTGTTGCAACCCCTATCTTCCACCACTGTTGCTTCCTCTTCAACTCAGGCAGCCACTACCCCTATTGCTCCTACTTGGCTAAAATTGGATTTGGAGAGAAAATAAGTTGTTCAACCACCGCCATTAAACTGGGAAGAAGTGATGAAAGAAATTGGGAAAGAGAAGCCAAAGAAGAAGTCTTGGGTTCTTCAGTCCACTAGGCTCACTGAGGCTGGAGAGATCATTGCTGAATGTGCCATTAATGTAATGGAAAAGAACCATGATGATATGCAAATGACTAATTATCAGTTGGGAGCGGTAAATTTGGGAAAGCATACAAGGAATCAACAAATGAACTTGATTGATATTGTGGCCTCTTCAACCAAAACCCGGATGATCAAGGACAAGCAAAGAAAAGATGAGCTTAAGGCTCAATTGGATCAGCTTCATGGTTTCTTGAATGATGTTCCTAGTCCCATTTCTCAACAGGCTGCACCTTCTGAATTCCCAGTCTTGTTAACAAAGAGGGAAGCTAATGATTTGATTCAGATGAAAAGAAGGGTGGGAATGATGGATAAATGGTTGGATAAGCTCAATTGGGAGGTTGATGATATTCTTGTTGAAGGCTCTAAGATTCATAAAGCTGCTCTCAAGTTAGCAGAAGATCTAGATCAGCAAGGTAAGGATTTGGACAAGCAAGATGGTGAATACAAGGAATATGTTAAAAGGCTAAAGGATATCATTAAAGTGCCCAAATCCACCTTATTAGAATATTCAATTCTTGAGCAAGGTAATGAAGATTTTGTGGAGAAAACTGCGAGTATCATAAGATATAAATCTAAGGCTATGCATGCACATCAAAAAGAAGTCCGAGAAATGAATAAGGACTTGAATTGACAGATGGTCGAGTTTGAGGTAGTGGTAGCCATTATAATCAACATAGATTCCTCAAACAAAGAAGGTCTATCTTTGGATAAACTAAGGGAGAAATGGAGGGGCAGGTTTGAGGAAATTATGCAAAATGGAGATGATGGGGAGAGTTTATTACTTGATCAGTTTATGGATATTTGGGAAGAGATAAGAACTGCCAGAAAGGAGCTGATCAAGCTAAAGGAGATGCAAAGTTTTCTTTCTGCGGAGTTTAAAAGAATCAAATTTGAAGGTGACTGGTTGGATGGCCCGGATTTGGATACTCTTCAACAGATATTCTCCAGTTACAACGAGTACATTTAGGAGCATTTAGTGCAAAAGTAATTGACTCTTAGTGTCATACGCCATTTGTTCTTCTCCCCTTTCTGTGGATGTTGACATAAGCTCTACTCTAAGTCTGATCTTTGTACTTCATCTTCTTCTTGAAGTATCAGATTCTCCTTCTTACAATGATGTAATCAGCCTTGAAAAGGGGTTCTAAGGTTCACTTCTATGTTCAGTTCCAACCCCATGAATTGTGGATCTGAATTAATGATTGAGAAATTCGTGCATGCGGCACTCTATATGTACTATTAGAATCTACTTTGTAAAGGTCAGAAAATTAAAGAAATATTAGCCACTTGAGAGTAGAAGATAAAAACTAGATCTAGGATTTTTAATGTTTTAGAAAGATACTCTGAAACAGTTTAGTAAAAAAAAAGCTCAGTTTTACAAGTTCTCATATGTTTGCATGTCAAGACTTTTAAAGTTTGGATCCATTTTTGGATAAGGTTAATGATATATGATTAATCCATACGCCAGTGTTTTTTTGTGCTTAATTGTTCTTTATTTGATGAAAATCAATAAAAGGAACTGGATTCAAGGTCATATCACTGGATTATCTGTGAATTAGATTGTTATGGTATTTCATTTGATCTGTGTTTTGAATGATGAGTGAATGATTTGTTAGAAGTAAGGTTAGTGAATGTTGATATCTGAATTAGCGTTATGGATGTATGCAGTAGCGTAGTTGAATCTATGGATTGCATCTTGCTATAGTTGTGGTTAAGTAAAATCAACACTCATTGTTGATCTACATGTCTGGATACATAAGGATTTTATTCATATTTCTCTGATTTAAAGCTTTGTTTCATCTTTTTTCTTTTGCTTAAAAAACCCCAAACGTAGACTACCTGATGTCATGCATTCTTGTTCTTTATTACCAGCAAAGGCCCCTTGAACATTACAATCACATTGACCATTGAGCAATATCAGCACAGTTGAGAACCAACTACCAGGACCTTGGGAGTTAGATTCCTATATGTTGTCTTTCTCTTTCAGGAGAAATAGAATAGTAATATTCGGTTTAATGTTGTTCTGTTGTTTTGACCATCAACAGGTTTCTCCACATATATGTTGTGTTACTTCTTTCTCCTTGTCTCATTCTTCTACAATCTTCTATCTCTTTCTACAATTAGTAAAATGGATCTAAAGAAATAATCATATACAAATAAATTGTAACAAAGAACACTTTATTAGATCTACAATCTCATAGTTTTACAAAGTATTAAGCTACATAATTACCTCCATTTTAAACACATGGGGTGGCAGTACTGCTAACTGTTGTGCTATTTTTGCACACACCCCACCAGAGGCAGGGACCCTCTTTTTTTACTTTTCTTTCCTGCTTTTTCTCTAGGTTTCACCATTTCCCCTTATGGGATGGGTTGCTTATTTTCTTGAGTCACTTCACTTGGTTGAGCTTTTGGGATTTATCTGCACTTTAGGTGTTCTATTTTGCAGCATTTCAATCTTGGGTGATGCTTTGACCTAGTAGGTTTCATGAAAATTTTGCTAAGGAATCAAGTTGGGAAAATTTAAGGAACTTTTGAGGATTTTCCCCTATGACAAATTTTCCTGAAGGATTGGTATCTTGCTAAATCCATCCTTATGTGGATTACCTTAAAAGCATGGTGTTTGCGGAATCTGCCTCCTAACATATTCCTCAAGTTTTTGGACCTTCAAAAAATCTAGGGCTCCCTGGGTTCCCCGAATCCTTCCAAGGGTCATTTTTTCAAAATTTTAAAAGGGGTCTTGTCAATGCCTTTATTACTCTGATAGTCGGAATACATGGTCATTAATTTTATTTTTGGGCTTGGTTCATATGCTTTGCTCCTATTTTTTTCCATTCACTTTGATTTTTGTATTTGTTGAGAGCTCCAAGTGCATTCTAGCATGTAGACAAGTGTGGACTCAAGGATTTTCGTAAGTGCATTATTGAATTTTAGGCTAGGGTTTTCAAGTAAGGTCTACGCAATCATTTTCAATCCTCTAAGCTTGAAAGGCTAGGTCTCTACAATCCTCGATGGTCTCAATGAAGTTTCATGAATTCCTCTGGTGATTAAATGGTGTGTTCTCATCACTACTTTCATTTCTAATTGATTTATCTATGTTTGATTTTTTGTGCCCTCGAACTCATTCTAGCCATTTTGATATTTAATTGAACTTAAACTATTTAGGGTGCCATTTCGAGTGATTAGGGTTCTTTGAATTTTTGTTTCTAGAATTAATTAGGGAATCCTTGTTTTCAAAGAGTTAGGATTTCAATTCAATGTATCCTAACTTCCTTTGCAATATGTTTCTGCACTAAGATGAATGATTTATAAACCCTGGTTGTATATTTCTAAACCCTAGTTCGTGTTTGGGGGAATTTAATGGTGATGTCAAATGGTTTACAACTGACTTTCTTTTGAATTTTTTTCACATTGTGATATTCTCACTAGAATTCAAGTCCAATTCCAACTTATTAGCAAATAAATCTTAATTACAATTCAAATTCTGAGTTGTGAAGTTCACTAAGTTCATGACAATTGAAAGATAAGCGATAAATGAAAACTTTACTAAAATCCACCTTTGATGGAAAAACTCGATAGTTGTGTCCTTCACGTAATCTACATGGACATGGATTCCCTGATCTTTGATTCGTTTGTGAAATCCACCAGGCTCTAGATTCCCTGAATCCATGGGGGCTTAAAATCTCTAAAGTGGTGGAAGTGGTGATATATGTCCAAACCCAGTCTTGGCTATAAGGAAAAATGAGTCTTATGATGGTAAGGATGCTTTGTGGTTTAAGTTTGGTCTAGCTTCTAATCTTTGCGTAATCCACCTGAGTATGGAATCTCCGAGCATCTAGACCTTCGTAGAATCCATGCAAAGATGGATTCCCTGAAATCCCTCCATAGCTAAAAGCTACGAAAGGATGAAAAACCCAAAGTTCATTTAATATGCATTTTGAGGGTTTACAATTTGATTTTAATGGCTTTTATGATGATTTGAGATCAATTATGTATGGAATATGCATTTTCATGATTATCATAATGATGAAATTGGGTTTTAATGCTTGATTATGTTTTTCATTGTGGTAATTATGGCCTTTTCTCAACAGATGTAGGAAGAATCTAGTAAAAGGGGGAGTCCAAGACAAAGACAACTGATCCTACTAAGGAGCAACCTCAAACTAGAGCAAAGAAGATGAAGTATGATTTTAAAGGTACAAGGCTTGAATCAAATATCACCTCCACGTGGGGAAAAGTAGGTGACACCAATATGGGTCATGTAGATTATGATGATTTCAGATAGATAATGTTTTTTTATGCACCCACTTCTTTGGTCCAATTCATAGTGCATATAGGGTTGGCACAAGTTGTTGGTTTCCCACCTTTAGTACAGTGCCCTAAACTTGTCATGGAATGTGCAAAGCACTATGACTCAGATAAGAGGGTAATTGTTGGCCATCAAGGAAGAATAATGACAAACTTGACTAAGGAGTTCATAGCTGAAACCTTCAACATTGGTTCACATCAGAAGTTGGTGAAAATAAAGATAAAAGAGGCTGAATATTTTTATAAGGATCCTTCTAGGGATTTGGAAATCATGAATGGTTCTTGGATTGAGAAGCCAAAATCACATCACTCCAAGCTTCCCAAGCAATTATATAGAGCTGACTTCAAGCAAGAATACAATGGCATGATTACTCTTTTGGTCAGAGTAATGGGATTAGATGAAGCATTCATGTTCAAAGAATGGATGTTTTATGTCATTTCACAAATTATAAAAGGAATCCACTATCATTGGGCAGGCATCATCAGTGACAACTTGGACATGCAATTGAGAAGTGTGGAAGACACAAAGAAGTTTACTATGACCTCATATCTTGTGTACTTTCTTGCTAGGAAGAACAAATACAAGGAACTGAGCTGCAAAGGAGTCATTGGCAAGGACATAGTTTGTGATGTATACCCTCAGTTGCAATTCAATACTTTTAATTATAAGAGGTTTAATAATGTTTTCCTTATGTATATTACAAGAATGTTGCAATATGCCCTCCATTTTAGGATTTTAGCAGAAGCCATGGATTTGATCAGAAAATATGGTTATTGGTTCATCCAATTTCCAAATTTCTCCTACATTAGAGTACAAGGATCTCTAGCAGTGCCTTTTAGACTCCCAAGGTATCCCACAAACAAGCTTATTCTATTGGATTTGACTAGGTAGTTGACAGCTTTTGACACTATTTTGAAGGATATGCATAAGACAAGGCTTGGTAGTGAGTTCCCTTTGAGAATTGGAAGTTTGGAAGCCTACCCTTCCATTCAAGGTGCTCATCAATCAGAGAAATAAATGGTCCATTTCCATTTATACTCCCACACAGATAGGGGAAACTTTGATCCCTATGATGTAGCTCAAAGGATGGAAAACAAAGAATATAAGCACAAGGATCATATTGAAGATTATTGGGCTAACTGGAGGGATGAATTTGAAGTAATCAAAAGAAAATATTCTATATTTCCCCTAAGGTTGATTAGACTACACAGGGTAGAAAATGTTCCTGATCAAGTAGATGATGAAGAAGATTCAATGTAGTACCATGATTATGAGCAGTTTCAAGATAAACCACTCTCTACTATGAACTGGTCTAAGCATGAAATAGATGATTTAAATCAGCTAACTTCCCATGTGTTAAAGTATTCTAAGCTTTGGGTGAAGCATAATATTTTGGAACTAGAGGCTTCAAGAACTAAATTCACTTATGACCTGTTGGGTGATTTGGAGTCTCATTCAGAGGAAGAAACAAAGAACACACAAGATAATACTATTGAGCCTCATGAAGAGGACATAGAAAAACCTATCATGATTAAGAGGACAAGAATCTAGGATAAAGGTAAAGAACCTAAGAGGTAGTCGGTTGCTAAGGTGAGAAAGCCATCAAAGGAAATCATTGAAGAAGGTAGTGAAGGGGTTCAATCCTCTAAAATGAGGAGAATTATCACTGAAGGACAGAAAATGGCTAAGTCAAAGAAGGCTAAGGTTACTGAAGAGGACACCACTCAAGCTAAAGTGGTTGATAAAGAGAGATTTTGGGAAAGACCCCAAATATATGTTAGAAGAAATTCTCCTAAATAGAAAGTTGCTTCCTCTTCTGTTGAAAACATTGGAAATGTGTCTATTGATCCTGCTAGTGATATGGAGAAACCAATGGAGGAAACTAAAGAAGCAAAGAGAGCAGCTACAGGAAATAATTCTCCTTCATTGTCTCCATTTCAAAATTTACAAAGTGATCAACAAAATATGAATCAAAAAGGGTAATGTTCCTAGTGAGCATGAATGACAAGAAGAAGAGGAGGATGTTCCAACACCTAAGAGTGGAGAACTCAATGATTTTAGGAGGCAATTGGAATAGACAACCTCTGAAGCACAAAGAAAAATGCAAAATAAAAGATAACAAAGGAGGTACCTTCTCAACCTACTATGAAGGAACATATAGATGTATTAGATACTAAAGATAAGGATGAAGAATAGAAAAATCAAGAAGAATTTCATAAAAATCCTAAATATATTGAAGACCAACCATCCAAAGATTAGTAGGAGTAAAATACTTCCCAAGATAATATAGAAATAGAGAAATCAACTACTCCAAATTGGCTAGAGAAAAGATTAAAACAAAATCCAATCGTTGTAGAGGAAGAGACCCTAGATTGGGATAAGTTTCTAGCAAGTTGGGGCCAGCCCAAAGAGACGAAAAAAGCTAGAATAGTTTCTAGGTTCACAAGGGATGAATCCAATAACAAGGTTATCCATGTTGCTACCCCTATAGATGAAAAATATAAGGATGAGGTGAGGCCTTCTAATTACAAAGTGGAAACTATTAACCTAGGCCCATCCACAACAGACCAAGGAAAGGAAGACGTTCAGGAATTGGTGCAAACAATTTTGAAGAGATTAGATAATGAGACAAAGGTAAAGGAGGGATTACAACAACAATTGAGAGATGTGTAGAAATATGTTCAACATCTGGTGAAACCTTTGCAAGCACACTCCAGTGAGGGTGTCTTATTCTCAGAAGGATTATTGTCAAAGGAGGCAGTCTCATAGATTGAAAGGATGAGATCTTCTTTACAAGTCACCCATGAATGGATTGGCAATGTGAGCCAAAGAGGGGATGTAATAATTGAGAAGTTATTGCATACAAATGAAAAGGAATCATCTCTCCTTGAAGACATAGCTCAACTCACCACTGAATTTCAAACACCAAATGATACTATCATTGCTGAATTGAAGAAAGTGTTTGAAATCCCTTTGGAGGTGTTGCTCAAGGAAGGTGTCCTCACAATTGATAATACAAACAAATCTATAGAATGGATAGAAGCCTTTAATTTTAGGAATGAACTCAAGATGAAGGAACTCAAGAAAATATCTAAGATCCAGAATAGAGTGAAAGAGATATCTGATAGCTACATTGTATTTTTGGAGATTGTTATAGATAGGAAGAAATTTTGAAATAAGAATTTGAATGTAGACCAGCTACAAAGGTGGTGGCATGAGGTGTATGCTCTAGTTAACAATGGACCTATGAAAAATGATCAGCTTGAGGATGCAACCATCTATATTTCTAATTTAGATAAGTATCAAGGACTTTAGAGTGACTAGGAAAAGACCTTGTCTAAGTATGGAGAGGAATTAAATATAATTAAATTAAGAATAAAATTGATACCAACTCCAAGATAGGTCGATCTTGATGATGTTCTTTCAGAGGTCAAGGAACTTTCTAGAAATGGAGAAGATAAGGACAAGGAGAATGACCCAGCATAGCTTCCTCAAACAATGTGCATACCTCATCAAGATTGCAAAGGCTACAAGTCAGTTGTGCCTTGATTTCTATGCCAACATCTTTTATTTAATTGTGAAATGCCCTTTTTGAGGTTAACTTGTAATATTTTATTATAAATTAAATTAGGATAATTAGAATTGCTAGGGCAGACCTATTTGGCCGACCTCATGTAAAAACCTAATTTAATTTCTCTCCTAGGCCAACATGTCATGAGAAGTTCTATATATTGAGGCATCTTCCTCATTTGTAAAGGTTGTTGTTATTGGTTGTCATTGATGCTATTGAGCTTGAGATACTTGAATTGTTGCAAAAATTTTGGTAAAGTGAATACAAGTGAATACATTGTCTTTTGGTGCTCTTCTTTGTGTTGTTTCATCTATGCATGGTTCTTGCATTTCTAATTTTTCATAAGTTGTTTTGAGTAAGTGATTTCATGGTTAATCTTAGATCTAGTTGTAGTTCGTTTGTGTTTATGATAAAGTGTTTAAGGTGTTGAGGAATCTTTGGTCCATACTTTTAGTGATTTGTTGATTATGGATTGCTATGTAAAGTTAGTTTGGGCCTACTCTATATTGCACTAGAGTTAAATTGTGAATGTTTGAATGTATGTTTGAATATTTACAATATGAAAATATGTAATTCCTTTAGAGATTGCACTATCTTTGTGATACTGTGGATTTGATCTTGGTTAAGCAAGGATTGGTTTTGGAAGATTGGCCCATCTTGAATGCTCTATTGTTTGCACAATTAATCTTAGGTTTTAGTTTAGAATCTCTCTGCACCCTTACCTTTTGCCATTTCTTTGAAATTATTGTTAGAGAAAGATTCACAAAGCATCAACACTATTTTTATATTTGATGAATTTCAAGCTTCCAACATTTGTTTTGTAAGGCCCCTTGTGATTACTAGCAAAACACATTTTCACTAAGTTGTTTGTTGCATTGTCAAGACCTAACATTAGAGACCTCAGGGTTGTTTCTTGATGCTTTCTAATAGAAATTCACCTTTCAAGAGAGATACGATACTTGTACTATGTCTGAGTTGTTGCAGTGCTAAAACACCATCAACACTAGCCCTACCATACCACTACCCCATACAAATCTTGATATGACAGAGTGGTATGGCAGTGAACAATCACTCAATCGCTAGAATTAACTCGTCATCCCCCAAGAGTCCAAAGGGGTGTGTGCAGGGTGGTAGTATTGCTAACCCTACCATACTGCTAGCCCACAATGGTCTTGATATGACAAATTACTACTACAGTACAAGTTGTCAAAGAATTTAAATTGTCAGTGGAAATGATTACACCTCTAAACATGAACCGTTCGATTTCCCAAGATAAAAGGCATGTATTCAAACTTGAAATATAGATAGATTATGAAACATTTTGCACGAATTGACATTAATAGTGAGATGACTGAGCTCAACAAAAAATATTACTTGGGACTCGATGACATTTTTGCAATCATTCACACAAGTCAGCGTGATCAAAGGCAATGGAGTTCAAGGGGGGAAACTCTGCAGATATTATTTCACCAGGTAAGTTCACAGAAACCCTCTATAGCAAGTGTATAAGAACTGAATTTACTCCTACAAGTAGACACTTAAAGAAATCAAGTAGGAGTAAATTCTTCATCATGCCACCCAAAAGAATTCTACTTGCGAGTAAAAAGGAAGAGTCCACAGTTTCTAAAACAAAGAAGATGTCCCTACAACAATCCATTTTAGATGTGTTACCTAATTCTATAGACAAGGGATTCAAAAAGGTGTTTAAAGATACAGGCCATGGATGTAGAGACCCAATTATCTCTATCTCAGTGTGGGATTTGTTTTGGTACTTCTATGAAAAAAGGGATGACAAGATTCCAGTTTCAAATCCTTGGACCTTAGATTTGGCCAAATTGATAGTCCCAAATGTCTTTGTAGATGTTGAGTTTATTAAAGTATTGGCACAATATTATCACCCAGCTACCAAGACTATAAGAATGTCAGATGGTTCACCATTAGTGATGTTGAATAAAGAAGTAATTATAGAGTTTTTTATGTTAAACAAGAAAGATATCAATAAGATTAACTTGGATAGAAGTAAAGAAGATTATAGTAGATTGAGAAAAGCCTACAAGAGTGATGAACTTCCTTTACACATGAAAAGGGGTGTAAACAATAGGAGGATACCTATCTCCCCCTCCCAAATTGAGCCATTTTCCATAGAAGACTTCCAAGTATATTTCAAAAGAACTTATTTTGTGTCGTGCCAAGTTCTTGGAATAGATGTTGAAGAGAGGATGCCAATCTATCTCATGATGATGACAATGAAGATACAAAATCCTGAAGTGAACATTGAGTATGACTTTGCTATTGAAATTGAGAAAGGGCTACATGAGGGATTTTTGCAAGTAAGAGAGAACTTAGCTCCCATCACTTTCAATAAATACTCTCTACTATGTCATTTAATATTGTATCAAAACAGAAAGAGATGGACTAAAATAATGTGTTTGGGAATGACTGATAATGAAGGGAATAGGTTGCCTGTACAAAACTAGTCTTACATCTGGGATAGTAGATGTAAAAATAGTGATTATGTAATAGTTCATGATGATTTTATAATAAAGGTCATGGAAAGTCTTGGTCATAATTCACCAAGATTTCCTAATAAAATCATGCAAGTATTAAGACCTTTAGCATTGAAGTCGGAGAAGGGACACACTCACAATTTCGGTAAATGGTTCTTCTTAGAAAACCATACAGTAATAAGCATCTATGGGTGTCCTCAAGCCCCACATGTTTTACCTAAATTTGTTTCTATTTGAATTGTATTTTTAGAATTTATGTGGAAAAGGTTATGGATGGAGCAAGATGTTATGAAAAGATAGAAAAAGGGGATATTCCTCCCCGACCTTATTGAATTTGAGTAGCTATCCATAGGGTCTGACACTCTTGAAGAACTATTTAAAGATGAGGTATTCATTGAAGTCATGAGGAGAAAGGTTCTTTGATCCTGAAGGGAATATTAATTTTATAAAGCAGACACTTATCACTAGAGCTAGGATTACCCATGAAATGGATTGCGAAGAAGATGTAATAAGAAATTGCTTAACACCTCGTGAATTTTTTCCAGAGGAAGAGGAAGTGGGAAATCGTAAAGAGGCTTCAGGAGGAGAAGAAGAAAAGGGACACTAGATTCCAAGGATTCTATGTTGAATAAGGGGATCCTATCAAAAGGATGAACTTAATAATTGACAACTTTGAAAGATTATATGTTGAACTAGAAAAGAAACCTAAGGGTCAGTATTTAAAACCCTCCAAGCTACCCATCAAAACAAGTGGTATTGTAATCAAAGATCCCCTACCAGACACAACCACAATAAAATCATAAGCATCCCCTAAGCAACCAAGTCCTAAAAGGTAGAAGACACATGGAGTGGCCCCCTTAGTGGCATATGAAATAAGTGGAGTAGGGGATACTAAAGAGGTACTTGATGTACTTTTAAATTTTAAAGATGATGAAGTTGATCAACCACTGCCTAAACTTGCAACCGATGCTCACAAACTAGAAAAAAGAGTGGGAATACATGGGCATAATGATCAAGAAGTGCATGATGATGAAAGGGTAATTGTTTCCCTTAGATTTATTGAAGATGATGACTTTATTCAAACTTTGGAGTTTAAGGATTTTTGGATTAAGATGAAAATGAAATAATTTGAGGAGAGACTCCAAATTAATAAGATGGACACTGAGTCACAACATGACTAGATTGTTGCCCAGAATTTTGAAGGAATTGAGATTAATGAAATTACTGTTAGCCCCCAAGAAGCAAGAAAATTGGTCTTAGAAAGAAATATACTAATTATTCCTAGGATGGAGTCAAAAAATATATTCTTACTAGATCAATTAAGAAGCCAAGAAGATCCCATGTTGTTTTCTAAATTCAATTCAGATGAGGGAATGAGTGGCATGGGTTATAATCCAAGAATTGAAACCCTAGCCTTTTGGAAAAAGCAAAAAAGAATAGAAAAACCGAGATTACTTGATTTTGTAGAAGAAATGAGAGGGAATTCCATGGTAAAGACACTTCAAGACACATCAATATTGGAGGCAACTACTATGATAATGCACTCAACAATGTTTACTAGGGTCATGGTTAAAGGTATGGAGCTTAGATTGGCAGAATATCAGAAAGCACAGACTAATCTAAATGATGAAGTGAATAGGTTATTCATAGAAAATATGAAATTAAAAGAGCAGTTGTAGGGATCAGGTCCTTCCCAAAACATAGAATTGACAGTATACCAACCCCCTGCCATCCAAACTGATATAGGTTCAATCACTATTGAACAAGTAAATGTGCCAAAACAAGAAATTGAGAAGTTGAAAAATACTAATGAAGAAAAAAAGGAAGGAGCAAAGAGACAAACCCTCAGGGCATTGGAAAAGATCTTGGAGCATAGGGTTAAACTAATTGTGGAAAATTTGGAAAATGTGTATGAATGTTATGTCTCCTTGTCACAAGCAGTTGATCAGATAAAGGCCCATGTACCTATATTGGACCCCTTATTCAAGAAATGGTAACCTGTACATCAGACCTTAATAACTTTATGCAAAATTTAACAAAGGAGTGTTGAGGCCCCCGCAACTTTAAATCCTACTGAGAAAATGGTATTTGGTCTAGATTTTCTCCTATGGTTTTGTGGTTCAAATATGTTGTTCATGGTTGTGAGAAGGTGCTATATTCATATTCTTGGTTGTTGGTTCATGGTACAGTGTAATTTGTTTTCACTAGTTGTGAACTGTGGTTCTCTATGTAGTTTTGATTGAGGTTTGGGAGAAATGGTGTTGGTTTGAATTTATCTTTGATGAATTCTTATGATGTATGGTTCTAAAGTTGAAATTCCCTGATTGTATTGAAGCTAATTTCAGCATTTGGAAATTTTGTGCTTAATAGTTCTGTGTTTTACACTAGTATGGCTGACCTTGCGTGAAATACTACTTTTGAGAATGAAGTGTGTTGGATCTATTTGGGTCCCTATGAAGCATGCATCTAGGTCGCCCTCATTCTAATTCCACCCTAGGATGTTTTTGCATTGACCTAATTTGAATTTGGATTTGGATAGCTGACTTTGGATATGTTTCAAAGTTCAAGATGGTAAAAATGTAAGATGAGTTAGTAATGGAAAATATACAATAGCGAAGAAGAAGAGCAATAAGAAAAAAGAGAAAGTGCAGTTTTGTGCAACATTGATTCTATTTAGTAAGAGTGTGTGTTGAGAGTGTGGGAGATTAGTGTGAAGCTTAATGTTGAGTTTTCGAATACAGTGAGCAAAAGGAGAACTCTATTATTCATGCAAGTTGATTGAGTGACTGTGGTGGAATCCTTTGTTGCATTGGGATTGTAGTCTCACTATAACAAGCCTTCTTTGTCTTCTTTGTATCTCTATGGTAGTGAGCCCTCTAGGTTGTAGCTCTATTGGATAGTGAGTCCTTGTTCTAAACAGTGAGTCATTATTTTAGGCAGTGAGCCTTTTTGTAATCAATTTTGATATTCTCTATAGTGTGAGTTAATCCTCACCGTGGTTTTTCCCTCATTGAGTTTTCTACGTAAATCTAGTGTTACTATGTGTATGTGTTGGATTTGAGTTTCTACATTGGCATTTGATGATTAATCATTTAAGGAGTATTAAGTATTATTTTTGGTGATTGAATTAAAGGTTTAATTCTATGACAACTGATTCATCCCCCCTCTTAGTTGTGCTATTCAACAATTGGTATCAAAGTGCAAGGTTCCTTGGTGGAGAGATTAACCACTTGAAGAAGGTTCGGGATGGCTGGAAAAATGGTTTTTGATTATCCAAGGTTTGATGGAACTAGCTATGGTATATGGAAAGTATTGATGGAAGAATATCTAGAGTATTGTGGATATGATGTGGAGAAAGCTTACAAAAATACTTACACTCCTCCTGCTAATGTTCTAAGTACACCTAAAGAGATCAAAGCACATGAAGTGAACAATAAGGCAAAGTTCATCTTGAAGAATAGTCTGGTACATTTTGAGTTGATTGAGGTTTGAAATTTGAAAACGACTAAGGAAGTTTGGGATGCTTTGGAAAGAGCACATGATGGTGATGAAATACTTAAAGAAGTGAAATTACAGAACTTGGAAACATAGTTTGATCTTCTACATATGTCTGAAGATGAGAATATTAAAGATTATGTATAGAGATTGGATGAGATAGTGGCTAGAATGAGAGGACTTGGTGCTAGTATAGATGAAGAAAGGATTGTAAAGAATATTCTTAGAACTCTTCCTGATGCTTACAGTGAAAAATTGAGTGATATTGAGTAGACTATGTATTATAAGACTTGTACTAAGGATCTATTGTTGGGATTTTTGATATCTTATGAGATGAGAAAGCCAAGTCTAAGGAATAGGTGCAAATTAGAGACTATTTTTAAAGCTACAAAAGCTGAAGATTTGGATGAAGAAAACTTTGATGAAATAGAAGCCAACTTTATAAGAAGAATGAGAAAAGGCTCTGGTAAGTATGAAGGTAAGTTGTCCTCTAAATGCTTTAGTTGTGGAGAAATAGGTCATTATGTTGTGAAGTGTCTGGAAAGAGATAAAAGAAATAAACAAAGATATGAGAAAGAAAAGAAAGGGAAGAAGATTAATATAGCTTATTATGTGAATGAGAATGCTAGTATATCTGATGAGGATTCAAAATATGAAGACCCTGATGACTATGAATGCTTGTTCTTGGAAATTAAGGATGAACCTACTTCTGATAATTCTTTAAGAGGGGTAAAAGAAAGCCCTCTAGAGAAGGAGAAAAATGAAGGTAATGTTATCTTCGCACTACATGCTAAACAAGAAAATAATTTATGGATAGTTGATAATGGTTGTTCACATCATATGACTAGTGATAAGAGTAAGTTTGTTAAGCTTGAAAAATATGATGGAGTTGTTGAAATGAAAAATGGAACAGTTCAAGAGGTTGGTAGATCAATGATCAATGAGGCTGGTTTAGTGAAATTTTACTGGAAAGAAGCTATTTATACTGTTGTTTATGTATTCAATCAAGTTCAAGCAAGAGAAAATATTACAAAGACTCCCTACAAGTTATTGCATGGAATAATTCCTATTGTTAAATATTTCAAAGTATTTGGAAGCAAATGCTATATCAGAAAAGATGAGGAAACTTTAGGTAAGTTTGATGCAAGAAGTGATGAAGGAATTTTTCTTGGATATTCTACTAATAGAAAGGCATATAGATGTTTCAATAAAAGATTGAGAAATATTGTAGAGAGCTCGAATGTCAAGGTTGATGAGACAGTGAAGAATCCTATTTACATTAATGGATATGCATCTAATGAGCATGATTGTGTAAGAATAGAAGAATTTGTGGAAGAACAAGAAAAAGATGAGCAAGGGAAACATGATGAACAAAATGAAATAAAAGAAGATACCCTGATGATGTCCCCTAAGACACCGAAAAATGTACAGAAGAATCATTCAGAAATTATTGGAGACAAGACAAAAGGCATGTTAACCAGAAGGAGAGTTGATGTTGAAGTAAATCTATTTCTATTTTCTGAGCTTGAATCAAAGACTGTAGGTGAAGCATGTAAATATGAACACTGGAAGGAAGCTATGAAAGAAGAACTTATGCAAATTGAGAAGAATCAAACTTGGGAACTGGTCCCAAGACTGACAAAAAAAAACATCATTGGATCAAAATGGGTATCCAAAAACAAGTTAAATGAGAATGGAGAAGTTGTCAGAAACAAATCGAGGCTTGTATGTAAAGGCTACTCATAGGTAGAAGGTATAGATTTTTAGGAAAAAATTTCTCTGGTAGCAAGAATGGAAGCTATAAGGATATTCTTGGCATTTGCGGCTAATAAAGACTTTAAGGTCTATCAGATGGATGTCAAGTCAGTATTTTTGAATGGTGAACTAGAAGAGTAAGTTTATATGGAGAAACCAAAAGGATTTCAGTTAACAGATCAACTAGATATGGTGTGCATATTGAAGAAGGCTTTATATGGGTTGAAGCAAGCTCCTAGAGCATCGTATGTGAGGTTAGATAAGTATTTGATTTAGCAAGGATTTAACAAAGGTGCAAAAAATAGTAATTTATACTTTAAGATTGAAAATGACAAAATCTTGATTGTAGTAGTGTATGTTGATGGCATTATCTTTGGAGGATGTTGGTTGTTTTCAATGAACCAATCAGATCTCGCCAGATATCTATGAGGTTTCCAAACTCAATTCTCAAATACCTACAAGATAAGTGGCCAACAAACAAGATGTAGTAACAATTGCTTTATCTCCTACACTTTGGGATTTGCAAAACCCGGGAGGGTGGTCCCACAATGTAAATTATATGGATCTTCTAAACAATTGACATATACAATTTATAACTAAGCAAATATATTCTCATCAAAGGTTAGGAAGATGGAATCCTTCAAGAAATTAGCATTTCCTTGAAAGACTTGTACATCAATATCCGAGAATACAAACAACACCAACCACAACAAACTAAAGATTGATTTAAAGATTATTTAAAATGATGTTCTCAAGTTGGGTGACTAGAATCATAAGAAATGATCATAAGGATGGAGATCAATGCCATTATCTAAGGGCTAGGAGTCGAAGAAAATTAAAATGCAAGGTACATTTAATCCTGGACATTCAAGATCTATGTGAGGTTACTTTGTAATTCACAAATCCATAATCAGGTTCTAAGACTACTTATCAGATCCAATTACCCTACACATGAATTAACAATTTGATCTAAGCATTTTAATCGATTCTTTGAATTAGAGCTAAAATCAAAGCATATACCAAAGCTTAAAAATGATGAAAATTAATGAAATGATCTTTTATCAACATTTTCATTAATAATTCAAGTACAGATTAAAATTGGAGAGACTATAGACTTCAAAAAACTTGTATTATCATTCTGATATGCTCAAGAACCATACATTTCACAAAAGTTACTATCTAGACTCAAAGCATTAAACAAAGACTTCTAACATATTTGCTCTGTGTTCTTCAATTACACAATTTGACTCCATAATTCAACAAAAGACCCATACTAATGGCCTTGAATTTCATTTTATGGAAGCAAGGGAGCAAAACAAGCTCTGGGCCAATAGTACACATGTCACATCTTAATTGGACCACTACAAGACAATATTCCCTTTGCAGTTATATTTACATTTTCAACTAGAGGGAATGCATATGAGACAAAGATCATTTTCATTTGCTATAAAGAATCAAACCCACCTTCCAAAAGGCACATGTTGAAAAGAACATCTTTCAAGTAGATTTAGTGCATCCATCCCACTTGGCAAGATGAAAAAATACACAAAGATAGGAAAAGTAAACAAAATTTCCAGTCAGCATCCACATCAATGATCAATATTTATCTGTAGCACTTTAACTAGGATACACGTACTTCATACATTGTAACCTCTAAGGACAGACCTATACAATACTTGACCAAGTACATGTGTTCCATTCTTAATTCACTAATCCAATTCAGCTACAAATATAATTCTCCATTGGTCATACTCCTCTTCAGATGGCCAATTGAATTCAATAATTTCATCCATTTTCTTTTTGTAAGGAGCATACTTGTCATCATTGAATTAGCTTCCTTATCAAATTCTTTGAGGAAACTAATGATAAAAGATAACTTCTCCAAAGTATATTTAAACATATTAATATTAACATCCTCACAAATTAATTTATCCTGAGAAGCAATTGTAGTGTCCACCTGATTCTTCCACATTTGCAAAGGTTTCACTTCATCATGGGCTTGTAGGATATCAGGTAACAATGTCAACTCTACTTGATCATACTTTATCCTTAACTCTTTTATTTTCTACTCTAATGGAGCAACATACCATGGGATGGTTGTTCCCTAACATCACTGACAAATTTTTAAGTAGAAAACACCATTGGATATCTATCTTCTTGTTGCTTTTCCCCAACTTCCATCAACTTCAAATCACTAACTCTAGGAATCCACCTAAGAGTGGGTTCCCCAACTCTCCATCTCTCTGAGACATATCCATTCCTCTCAACATCAAAGAATAATTAGCATGGACACTATTCAATTTACTTTGAATTCTCCTATTAAGATGCTTCATAATAGTATGAACAATCCTAGCATTATTCTCATGCATTAGGTTATGAGTTTCATCAAGCAACTTCTTATATTCCTCAACTTGTTGAAGTAGTTGTTCCTTTGTGGGTTCAATGGATGGAGATACCTCTGATGTACTTGGCCTCTCTACTACAATGGGCTCCTGACCCATGTTCTAAAGCACAATTGACAATGATGGCTCACATGGAGGAGACTGGGGATGAGTTGTAGGAGAAATAGGAGCAGTGTGGCTTGAGCTAGTTGGCCCTTGGGACCTCAATATTTCCACTTGTTGTTTCCATAAATCTCATTCTATTTCAAGCTTAGCAACCCTCTGGTGGCTCTTATTGTATTCTCCTAGAATCTCATGGTACTTGCTTCTAAATGTATCCCTATCACTATTGAGGTGCTCAACTATTGCTTTTGTGAACCTAGCAGCATTTATAGTCATGTCAGTGGCTTCTAATGCTCGAGTATCTGCAACTCTCTTTACAATCAATTTGCCACTGAAGTTCAAAAGCTCTGCAACTTTGGGCTTTCTTGAACTAAGAGACAATGACCATACTACCAGAGCATCATGTTCTTGACTGAATGCAGATCCCTAAAGTTCCAACTTGGCTTCCTCTTCAGTGTGAAATAAAGGCTTATCAGCCCTTCTTATTGTATCAAGTACCACTACATCAGCAATATCCCATTTAGGTAACAATAAAACACCACTCTTCCACACAAGTTCTCTTCCCTCCTCAGGCGTAATCTTCTTAAACTGATTCTTCATCTCTTGCATCACATTGGCTTGGATAAAATTCTCTAACAATTCAGGATGTAAACTTCTTTCAACTGCAACCCTCTCTGCATATTCTCCAACCTTTGATCTCCATATAAAATCCCTAAACGTTGATGTTTCAATGAAAGAATCATCCTCCATGAACTCTTTGTAGGCCTCCGCCCTCATATCATCAATATTTCTAACACCACTCAATTTATCTTTTCCTAATATCAAGATACTTGTCCCAAAGCTTGATGAAACTTCTCTTGGGGGAGAAGGCATCCCTTGCTACATATCTTCAGAAGTTATCATAATATCATCTTCATCACTTTTAGGGTAATCAACTATTGGGCTCTTCTCTACCCTTTGTCTCTTAATTGGTGGCTTCTCTGAGGGAGGAAAACTTCTTGGAGGAGAATCAATGTCAATTCTAATAGGTGAGGATTTCCTAGGAGGAAATGAAACTGATCCAGTTGGAGAAGTTGATCTTGAAACCTCTGATGCAATAGGGATTGGCTTTGTCTACTCCTTCTTATCCATTTCCCTTTTCCTCGTATACACCCAAATTATTTTGGGTGGCTGATAGGAAGGCCCTTCCTCCAATTGTGTAGATGGTCCTTCTTCAGTCCCAAAGACTTTCCCTTATCCTTGGTTACTTCTACTCTTCTCAACACACTCACAACATTTTCAAAATTTTATAGTGCATGCATTACCTGGTTGAATTCCCCTTGAATGTTAGGCAGAGGATTATAATATGGGTTTGTCCTTCTAATATTTTCTACCATCTTATTGAAGGCAAGATATATAGCCTTCCTTTCCTCTTGCACTTGGAAATCAAAAATATTCCTAATGACATCTTCAGGGAAATAGAAATTGTGAACAAACACACCCAATGATCTTTTTTTCTTTTATTACATGAATGAATCCCTCAGGGTCATGGTTCCTAGGGTGAGCTATCATCAATTTGTAGGGCTTGAGGATATCACTCAAAGCATTCCACTTCCCTTTGATCAACACAAATTTTGAAAATGTTGTGTACTCTGGGAAGAATCAGACCTTCTTGTTTTTTGGCAAGTGACAATCTTGGGATCCAGCCAACTGCCTCATGACTTCTATAAATCTAATCATGAGTGATACATCCCTTGGTAGCACAAAAGGGTACACGATAGTCCCATACACCCTAAATATGGTCCTATCCAAATATGGAATGATATCTCCCCAATTATGGGTTATATTCAGCTCAGGCCTCCTCTCCATAGGTCGTAGGAAGTCATGAATTTCTTTAGGGATCCTTGGTGGATCAAGAACTAGGAGTCTCCTCAATTTAGCTGCAAAAACATTATTGAAAACCAGGTAATCAAATTTCTGGTCATCCATATCTAGGATTTGGGTCCAACATTGGACTGATAGCTCAATATCACCATCCACTTTCTTTAGAGACTCATTGTCCCCAAAATATTTATCTTGATTGCACAAAATCATATGCATCAAAAGAGAATACCACCAAAATTTTACCCAATGCTTTCCTCCCTTTAGCTCAACCAGACACTTGTGCATGTTTTCTATTAGATAAGTGGCATAATCATAAACCACATTAAAGGTTGCATACTAAATATTGCCTACCATGTATAGATATTCAATTGGTATGGTTTCAAGTGCATCAAAACCAATAATTTGATATAAGGAGTAGATAGTCTTTCTGAAATAGGGAGTAAAGTAATCCAAAGGGAAAGGTTCTTTCTCATTTTTCCCAATCTTAATCTTCTTCTTGTTCTTCCCATATCTAGTTGAAGCCATGTGCATTGGTAACATTGTAGTTCGGAACAAGACTTTGGTATTCTCATATTCCTTTTTGAAAGTATCAATGTCAATAGGGATCATATCCTCATCCCATTCCTACAGTTTAAAAACTTCTACAATCTCCTCCTTGGTGATCTTGACCACCTCAGCACCATTACATTCCCTAACAATTTTGGACACTGGATCATATCTGACTACAATAGCCTTGACCAGGTCCACATCCACATATACATTTGGGACTACAAGTTTCCCCATATCCATCCTCCAAGTATGGAAAATAGGATACTCATAATTACTATTCCCAAACCAATTTCTAAACATTTGCTAGCCAGTATAGGGCAATTTAGCATCCTTGATCCAAGCCTACTTGTCCTGTAATCCCTCATAAATCCTAGGGCCATAATATATCGCCGCTCCTTGATTTTTCTTATTGGTCGAGGGTTTGAACTTGTCGACAATGCCATCAGAGAGTACCCTAGTTGGGGTTTTAGGATGAGGCTTCTATGCTTTGGGGGCCTTATTAAGGAAAGTTCACAACAGACTAGGGTTCTAACAGAAAGAGGCTCAAAACCTAACTCCCTCAATTAGCAGCCTAGGGTGTGATTAGAAGACACAAACTTACACAAATTTGGCCAAGGGAAACAATTTTATACAGAATATTAACGCAAAAAGATAATTAAAGCATGTAGGAAAAATAAATCTAAAGAAAATAAACACAACCTACCCTAATTCAAGATGGTTCGAAATAAAGCACAGAGTTCAGCTTTAATTGTACTCACGGATTTTTGTGTTAACAAGAACCCTAATTTTCTCACCTCTCAGCTTGAACACCTTGGCTCAATATTCTAGTAGCTCTACACCAATTTGTAATTTTCGACAATGCGAGGAAACTAATTTGAAGTATTTTACAATCCAATTATAATCGCTGCCAATGTCCTTTCAGCCATTACTACTCACTCATGTGAAGCAAAATAGCTCTAATGTTCGTGTGTTCAATTTCAAATGACAGTCATTGATTTCTTTCTAAGATAGCATGATGGATGACTTGGATTGAGTCAACAAAGTTTGAATTTACTCCACAATGGTCTGTCAACTTGTCAACTAATGAGAATGTGCTAACTAGAAACCACGTCATTTCTTCCCGTGGGCTCCACCTCTTTTCCCAGCAGATGGAACCACACACATGTCACCTAATTGCAGACCTTGCACGTCTCCTAATGAGCATTAAATTAAGGTTATGAGGTTTGTAATGGGTGGCTAAGATTTAACCATGTTGATGCTTGTGGGTCATCGATCTCAAATGTACTGGGCATCAAGTATGATGCAAATGAACTGGGCCCCTCCACGGCGAGGACACACATCATATAATCGCGGACCTTGCATACCTTCTAGTGGGCACTCTTTAACTCCTGCATGTTGTGCAATGGACGGATAGGATTTCACCAACAGATCCAACGCACCATAATTTTGCACATGCCAATAAAGGTTAACTTAAAATGGGGGCCCGACTAGGCCGATGAGTTTTGGCCCTCAAGGTTTGTACTTTCCTAAGGTAAGTTTCATAAAACATTTTTCGATTTGACCTTAGGCATTAATGAAATGAAAATTAAAACCAGGAAACTAAAAAACCTAAGCAAAGGGGGTTGGTAAAAGGATGCTTGCAATGGCCTAAATGATGACTTGATTAACTGACGACTAGGTAGAAAAGGTCAATAGGAAATTAAAAAGTTCAAGGCTTAAAATGTAAGGGACCTAGAAGCAAGATTGCAGAGCTAAAATCCTAAACCCTATCCATAGGCATACATGTGACATGCCAATACCAAGCACAAAATGGACCTAAAATTTTGAAATTTTAGGAGCTCTATTAGAGGAAATGAAACTATGTGCAAGAGGTTTACAGAAGAAATGCAAAAAGAATTTGAAATGTCTATGTTTGGCGAGATGAATTTCTTTCTTGGGCTACAAATTAATCAAACAAAGAAGGTAATTTTCATTTCACAATCTAAGTATGTGAGAAAAATGTTGAAGAAGTTTGGGATGGATGGTTCCAAACTTGTAAGTACTCTTATGGTGATTGGATACAAATTGAGAAAGTTGATGATTCATCTAAGACTGATCAGAGCAAGTATAGATCTATGATTGGTGAACTATTGTATTTGATTGCTACTAGACCAAATGCAATGCATGTTTTCTGTCTTATGGCTAGATTTCAAGAAGACCCTAAGGAAACACATATTGTTGTTGTTAAAAGACATTTGAATGGAACTTTGGATTATGGATTATGGTATCCTAAAGATATTGATTTTACACTTAGTACCTATATAGATGTAGATTGGACTGGATGTGTAGATGATAGTAAAAGTACAACTGGTGGTGCATTCTTTCTTGGATGCAAATTGGTGGAATGTTCGAGTAAGAAGCAAGATTTAGTCTCCTTTTCTACTATTGAGGCTAAGTATATTGTTGTTGCATCTTGTTGTACACAAGTTATATGGATGAAACAGACATTGAAAGATATCATAGAAGTATATGATGATCCCATTTCTATTTTTGTGATAATGTAAGTGCAATTAACATTTCAAAGAATCTTGTGATGTACTCGAGGAAGAAGCATATATCTATCAAATATCATTTCTTGCGAGAGAAGGTCATGGAGAATGAAGTAAAGCTTGTGTATGTTCCAACGAAGGATCAAGTTGTTGATATTTTCACAAAGGCTCTTCCTAAAGATACTTTTGAGTATCTTCAAGAGAAGTTGGGGGTTATTGTCCCTCCTTTCTTGAACTAGATGCATATGGAGATGCATTATTCCTATGGATTTATGGATCTATCTTTCTTCTAGGTTGATGTTTTGGTGGCTACCTCTCAGGGGGAGTAGGTAGTATTAGGTGTTGTCATTATGAGTATTTTGTTTTCATGTCAAAGGAGAAATCAATGTAAAGTATTCTTTTTCCTTTTCCATTGATGTCAAAGGGGGAGAAGAAGCATGTGCAAAAGGAAACAAAATTTGAGAGAAGCATATATGGAATTATCTTCCAAAGGGGAGAAATAGAAAAATGTATTCAGAGCTTGTATGTTGTCTTTGATGGTTTTCCACATCATCTGTTGCCATAATGAAAAAGGGGGATATTGTTGTAAGAATGGAAAGATTGAAGGTGTTGTCATTGATGTCAACCGGTCAACTGGTTATCTACTAGTTGTTGTATATGTCGAGGATATTAAGAAAATTGTAATAAAGATATGTTGCAGGTGTTATGTGGTTGCTCTAGTTTTTGGTCCAGATTTGCTCCTTTGGTTGTGTAGTTCAGATATGTTGTTCATGATTGTGAGAAGGTTCTATATTCTTATTCTTGGTTGCTATTTTGTGGTAAATTGCAAGTTGTGTTCACCAGTTGTGAACTATGGTTCTCTATGTGGTTCTGATTGACGTCTGTGAGAAATGGGGTTGGTCCAGATTTCTCTTTGATGAAGTCTTATGATGTATGGTTCTAAAGTTGAGTTTCCCTAATTGTATTGAAGCTAATTTCAACATTTGGAAAGTTTGTGCTTAATGGTTCTATGTGTTTTACACTAGTTTGGCCGACCTTAAGTGAAATACTACTTTTGAGAATGATGAAGCATGTTAGATGTATTTAGGTCCCTATGAAGAGTGTGTCTGGGTTTCCCTCATTCTAATTCCACCCTAGGATGTTTTTGTGCCCACATAATTTGAATTTGGATTTGGATAGCCGAATTTAGATATGTTTCAAAGTTAAAGATGGTATAAATACAAGATGAGTTAGTAATAGAAAATATACAAGAGCAAAGAAGAAGCATGATAAGAGAAAAGAGAAAGTGCAGTTTTGTGTGACATTGATTCTATTTAGTAAGAGTGTGTGTTCAGAGTGTGGGAGATTAGTGTGAAGCTTAATCCTGAGTTTCTGGATCTAGTGAATAGAAGGCGAACTCTATCATTCATGCAAGTTGATCGAGTGACTATGGTGGAATCCTTTGTTGCATTGGGATTGTTGTCTCTTTGTAACAAGCATTCTTTGTCTTCTTTGTATCTCTGTGGTAGTGAGCCCTCCGGGTTGTAGCCCTATTGGATAGTGAGTCCTTGTTCTAGATAGTGAGTTCTTATTTCAGGCAGTGATCCTTTTTGTAATTGGTTTTGATATTCTCTATAGTGTGAGTTAATTCTCACCATGATTTTTCCCTCATTGGTTTTTCCACGTAAATCTAGTGTTACTATGTGTATGTGTTGGATTTGAGTTTTTGCATTGGCATTTGATGATTAATTATTTAAGCAGTATTAAGTATTAGTTTTGGTGATTGAATTAAAGGTTTAATTTTATGACAACTAATTCACCCCCACTCTCAATTTTCCTATTCAACAAAATCTTTGGTAATTATGGTTAGTTTCATTACATTCAAATTTTGAATTCTGGGAAATTTTATATAGTAAATAGATTGATGGTTGCTTGGATAGTGAAATTATCTCTCTTAGAAATTAATTGAAATATCTTGTCTTGAAATATCTAGAAGGATTATTTTAATTAAGGAGGACTTTGTGGTTATTTTTGTAACAATGATTAACAATGATTTTACAGTGTAGCTAGCTTGTTATTTTCATTCAAGATACAAGTCATTAAAGTCAAACACATACCAAGAAGATGGTACTCTACTTCAAACCCTCAACCTCACTTAGTTTAGTCTACTTACATGGGGATATTAAGGAAGTTACTAAGAAATTAATATATATCATTTATTGTTTGTGAAGGAGAATCTTGTGAGATTCAATATAGCAATGGATCAATATCTGGTTTCTTAAGTAAAGATGATGTCACAGTTGGGAAACTTGTTGTGAAACATCAAGTTAGTAATTTTTGGATGTTAAGGCTTCCCTGTTGGATATCAAAGATATTTTCTCATCAACTTAATTTGGAATGTGTATAAATGGATTCTTTCATGGTCCAGGTCTTTACTGAGACAACACATGAACCAGGGTTGAAATTTTTGTTGTCTAAGTCTGATGGCATTCTTGGGATTGGTTTCCAGGAATTTTTTGTTCATAATGTTGTTCTAGTTTGGTTAGTGTTGATAGCCTTCATTATATAATGTCAAATTCATTATATAATCTGAGCACTTCACCTTTCTTAAACTTTGAACAAGGTTCTAAAATCAAGGGTTCAATATGCATATTTTAGGCCTATGTTGAACGCTTTGTTTAAGGAATTTGTTGAAAAGGCTATAGTTTTTTAATTGATTTATCTTTCTACTATGTTTGGACTTACTTTTGTAAACTTGCAATATACGATGCACTTTTATTCTTTCTGAACTGAGACTAATAGTAATTTTGTTGGTTGTATTGAGGCACAACTTCATTCATGGAAAAAAAGGTAGCACCCTATTGCTCATGATATCAGATGGCATATTGCATATAAAGGAGGAAATATTCTATGGTTATTGTTGATTGCATTAAAGGAGAGAGCTTCATATATGGGACACAATCAACACTCTCCTTCTTGGATTCTACACATTATAGCTTGCTACAAGAAGATTACCCACATAGAATTTTTAAGAGATGAAAGGGGCATGTGCTACATTTTGGTGTCAAATATTTGGTAATTATGGTTAGTTTCATTACATTCAAATTATGAATTTTGGGAAATTATATACAATAAATAGATTGATGGTTGTCTAGATAGTGAAATTAGCTCTCTAAGAAATTAACTTAAATATCTTGTCTTGAAATATCTAGAAGGATTATTTTAATTTAAGAAGATTTTGTGGTTATTTTGTAAAAATGATTAACAATGATTTTATAGTGCAGCTAGCTTTCTATTTTCATTTAAGATACAAGTCATCAAATTCAAGCACATACCAAGAAGATGGTGCTCTACTTCAAACCCTCAACCTCACTTAGTTTAGTCTGCTTACATGGGGATACTAAGGAAGTTTCTAAACAATTAATATATATCATTTGTTGTTTGTGAAGGAGAATCTTGTGAGATCCAATATGGCATTGGATCAATATCTGGTTTCTTAAGTAAAGATGATGTCACAGTTGGGAAACTTGTTGTGAAACATCATATTAGTAATTTTTGGATGTTAAGGCTTCTCAATTGGATATCAAAGGTCTTTTCCCATCAACTTAATTTGGAATTTATGTATAAATGGATTCTTTCACAGTGCAGGTCTTTAATGAGACAACACATGAACCAGGGTTGACATTTTTGTTGCCTAAGTCTGATGGCATTCTTGGGCTTGGTTTCGAGGAAATTTTTGTTGATAATTTTGTTATAGTCTAGTTAGTGTTGATAGCCTTCATTCTATAATGTCAACTTCATTCTATAATCTAATTGTATCACCTTTCTTAGACTTTGAACAAGGTTCTAAAATCAAGGGTTCAATATGCATATTTTAGGCCTATGTTGAACACTCTATTTAAGGCATTTGTTGAAAAGGCTATATTTTTTTAATTGATTTATCTTTCTACTGTGTTTGGATTTACTTTTCTAAACTTGCAATATACAATGCACTTTTACTCTTTCTGAATTGAGACTAATAGTAATTTTTTTTTTTGTATTGAGGCACAGCTTCATTCATGGTAGAAAAGGTAGCACCTTGTTGCTCATATCAGATGGCACGTTGCATATAAAGGAGGAAAGATTCTAGGGTTATTTTGACTACATTAAAGAAGAGAGCTTCGTATATGGGACATGATCAACACTCTCCTTCTTGGATTCTACACATTACAATGTGCTCTAGGAATATTTCCCATGTTGTAGAAGTTTTAAGAGATGAAAGGGGCATGTGCTACATTTTGGTGTCAAATCTTTGGTAATTATGGCTAGTTTCATTACATTTAAATTCTAAATTTTGGGAAATTATACATAGTAAATAGATTGATGGTTGTTTGGATAGTGAAATTAGCTCTCTTAGAAATTAACTGAAATATCTTATGAAAGCACAAGCTCTACAAGTTTGAGATTTGCTCCTAAAACAGAGGAGATGTTGATGGTGAGGATTTTGCGGTTATTTTTGTAACAATGATTTTATAGTGCAACTAGCTTTCTATTTTCATTCAAGATAAAAGTCATCAAAGTCAAGCACATACCAAGAAGATGGTACTCTACTTCAAACCCTCAACCTCACTTAGTTTAGTCTAATTACATTGGGATAGTAAGGAAGTTGCTAAACAATTAATATATAGCATTTTTTGTCTGGGAAGGAGAATCCTGTGAGATCTAATATAGCAATGGATCAATATCCAGTTTCTTAAGTAAAGATGATGTCACAATTGGGAAACTTGTGAAATATCAAGTTAGTAGTTTTTGGATGTTAAGGCTTCCCAATTGGATATCAAAGATCTTTTCTTATCAACTTAATTTGGAATTTATGTATAAATGGATTCTTTCATGGTGTAGGCCTTTACTAAGACAACACATGAACCAGGGTTGACATTTTTGTTGTCTAAGTCTGATGGAATTCTTAGGCTTGGTTTCCAGGAAATTTTTGTTGATAATGTTATTCCAATCTGGTTAGTATTGATAGCCTTCATTCTATAATGCCAACTTCATTCTATAATCTGAGTGTATCTCCTTTCTTAAACTTTGAACAAGGTTTTGAAATCAAGGGTTGAATATGCATATTTCAGGTCTATGTTGAACACTTTGTTTAAGGAATTTGTTGACAAGGCTATAGTTTTTTAATTGATCTATCTTTTTATTGTGTTTGGACTTACTTTTGTAAACTTTCAATATGCAATGCACTTTTATTCTTTCTGAATTGAGACTAATAGTAATTTTGTTGTTGTATTGAGGTGCAACTTCATTCATGGTAGAAAATTCAGCACCCTGTTGCTCATATCAAATGGAATGTTGCATATAAAGAAGGAAAGATTCTAGGGTTATTGTTGACACATTGAAGGAGAGAGCTTCATATATGGGACACGATCAACACTCTCCTTCTTGGATTCTACATGTTACAACTTGCTCTAGGAGATCCACATTGTAGAAGTTTTAAGAGATGAAAGGGGAATGTGCTCACATTGAAGGGCTCCAAACATGTGTTTCCATCATTGCAAAAAAAATTTGGAGAAGTTTCTTTCTTGTCATTTATGTGCATTGAAACTCAGAATTTTCAATCTTGTGATTGAAAATAAAAATTGTAATACTCTATTTCTAAGCATTTTTCAAGAAAGATAGATATTTTAGACTTGTGCAAGTTGTAAGAACACCTTTCTTTTAATAAATTTTAGTGATTTTTCCTTCTCAATGGTTGTCTTATTGTGTGCAATTGATGATTGATGTGTATTTCTATGTTTTATGTTTAAATCCTCAAATATCAGTCAATTAAAATGACTAAATATACTACTAATTGATGTCAATTAATAATTAAATTGACTAAATATACTACCAAATTGATCATAATAATGATTAAAATTAATGACTAAATACACTACCAATGCATAGAAATCAGTGAATAAAAATAACTAAATAAGTGACCAGTTAACAAAAATCAATGATTAAATTACTAACTAAATATTTCAGTGAATAAAAAATGACTAAATAAGTGACCAGATTATAGCAATCAATGATTAAATCAATGACTAAATCAATGACTAAATCAACGACTAAATATCAGTGAATAAAAAATGACTAAAAAAAGTGACCAAATTATAGCAATCAATGACTAAATCAACGACTAAATATACTACCAAATTGACCAATCAAAATAACTAATAAACGACTAAAAATGGTTTAGTCATCAATTCAGTCATGTTATAAATGACTGGAAATAAACTACTAATGGTCACGTGATCATGTTTAGTCATTTATATGCAATGTTTAGTAGTTTTTTAATCATATATTGTTGTTTATGTACTAGTGAAAACACCCTTCCTAGACAACAAGAAGATTTGTCTCTATAAAGGTGATTCATCCCTACATAGAAACGATTGTTCTCTTGATCGATTATGATCTAGAAGGGTGAATCCACCTATAAAGGGGGGTGATCCCACAATAATGGGTTACAATTTTTGGCCAAACTTGACATTAAAATCAGGATTTTTCACCAGACATTCACTTTCTTACACCTATAGCAACTAAACCATTAAGGTTTTGAAGATGAATCAAACTAGTTATTTGTTAGATATTTTGTGTAGATTCTAATTATATTTTTTAAAAATAAAAATAAAAAAAATTGTGAATCATTTTATGTAATTTTTAATAACTTATTTTTTCTTTTAATCAACATTTTTAAAAAGTGATGTTTACTTCAGTAACTTTTTTTATAGATAGGATACAATTCTAATTTTTAAAATACAAAATTTTCACACCAATATCTAGGGAATGGATATTTTTCCATAATTTTTTGTTACATTTTTTTTTTAATTAATTTTCCAAGTCAACGTAATTATAATTTGGACAGAGGTGTACTTCAGCCCGCATAACTTTTTTTGTATTCATTTGAATTAACTTATTCTTTTTTTGTTGGAATAAGGACATCAATACCTAGTGCACATGTATTTTTTAGAATTTTTTTTCTCTATTTTTCTATTTTTTTGTATGTGTGAAATAAAGAACTTGATGTTCATTGAAAATCCTACATTCACAAGAAATAAAAAATAAATATAATAATCAAATTAAACATATTTAAAATTATATTTTTTGGGAAGCTTATAATAAGGGCTAGAGGCTTACAAAACATAAATTTTAAGTGAATTCATTTGATCACCCAAAAGGTAAATCAAAAGTGGTTTTTTATCAGCATTTTGATAGGTGTAGAGGAGACTCAATTATAGGTATGGTTTAAATATAACAAGGTTCTATCCAAGGGGTTTGATCTAAGGGGGTTTGATCAATCCCTCTTTAATTAAAATAATTTAAATGGAACCTTTAAAGTCATAAATCATTGTATTTTCTAAAAAATATGTGATTTCAGGCAAAAATCAAGATGTCCCAAAAAGTGTAACCCATTATTGTGGCAGCACCCAGGGGTAATCTTGCTCTTGGTTTGATCTACTACGGGTAGGAAATCCTTGGTGCAGGAGCACCTACACCTTATCTTCCAAATTTGATTATTTGATGGTGACTAGGTTGGTAAGTAGGTTAGTGTGGGTATTTTGAGTATTTTTGTCTTGCATAAGGTCAATCAAGACCATTAGATATGTATTAGGGTGAGTTTTGAGTTTTAGTGATCAAAATCCAAAAAATGCAACCTTGCACCAAAAGTTGTCCTTGTAGCCTTTCACGGAAAATTCTTGAATTTGTACATGAAAATGCAAGAGTGGAGTCTTGATGATGTAATAAGGCTATTTAAAATCCACTTGAGTGATTTTAGGGGTCATAGGTGTCTAGGAGTGAAAAGTTGCTTAAAAAGTATAATGTTGTCAAGTGCAAAAACAAAGTTATCAAAAAAAATATAGTTTTAAGGAGATTAGTGTTTTAAATGGTACTTAGAGGAGTTGGACCATTGGTTTCTAATGTAAAAATGTATTTAAAGGCCTCGAGGAGGCTCGAGAAGAGGTTGTTCAATCATCTTGTAAGAAGAATTCCAATAAACACCAATGTTTCAAGGAAAAATTTCTGTGATTTTTCATCTTTTCTCACTGTGTACGGATATATACAGACTTCTATTGGTCTGAAACTTGTGAAGAGTTGTGGTAACATGCTTTAATCATCTTTTCCCATTGGTTTGAGAGTCTTGTTTTAAATTTAGAGGAAGATCATGATAAAAACCTTGTGGTTGTCTGTAATAGGCCTACAAGGTCTAAGTTTGAATTTTAAGTAATGTAAGGCCATTCCTCCTACTATTGTTTGATGTAACTCAGAGGAATGTCATGTAGCATGTTAGTTTAGGCATTCTTATCTATTTGGAGAAAAAATAAAGTAGTTTGGTGTTAGGGGAGTGATACCCTAGGGCTAGCAGAGCACTTTTCCATGTGAAATTGGGTTATCAAAGTATGGATTTGAAGAAATGTTGAGTGTATGATTCTTGTAAGCGATTTTTGAGTGTATGCAGGCCATATGTGGTATTTTTGAGGCATTAGTTTGGTTGGGAAAGCCCTGTAGATATGTCTTCCAATAAATTATTATGTTTTGGTGTGTGAATGGAGGGTTTCATGGTTCACCATAGTGGAAGCCTTGAATCAGCAAACTAATTGTGAAATTTGATGTTTTTTTGTGAAGGGTAGATGCTTGAGAGGTAGTTCATTTGTAAAATAGGGATAATTCTAGTAGCCTTTTGCAGGGTCAGTTTAGTGAATCTCCATAATGTTGCAAAGAAACCCTCGGTGACATTTTGGAATGTAGTTTTGGGATTTGAGTTAAAACTATTTTGATGTTTGGATGGTCATTGTACGACCTTCTCTAAAATATTTCCCCTTTGGTTGTGTTTTGAGGGTTAGAAGCCACTTGTGGGGTGATTAAGTCAAGTGGAGTAACTTGTGTTCAAAACATATTTCCTTGTTTTTATTTGATCTTTTTGTAGTGGACTGAAGGTCATTACCACCTAGTATTGCATCAAAGTGGTATTAGAGCATCAAGGAGAAGATTTTTTGATTTGTATTTTGCAAGTTTGAAGAAGAAGTTGAAGATTCAAGGTTGCAAGGATTCCTCCAAAAGGTGTTGGTGCTACTAGAGAGTTGCAGGACCTGAAAGAGAAGCATGCTAAGCTTGTAGAATCTCATAATGCAGTTTTGGTAAGGCTTGCTGCCTTGGAGACGAGGAAAAGGAGAGAAGTGAATGATGAGAGTGAAACAGAGGAGGAAGATGAAGGCTATGAAGATGTTGAAGAAGAACTAGATCCTGAAGACCAGAGAATGGTGAAGATGCTTAAAGTAGTGAAAGATGAATCAATAAAGGTAAAATTTAACCTTGTTTATGGTGGTAATTTAAATGAAGAGGAATTACTTGATTGGATTGCTGATATGGATAACTACTTTGAGAGTGAAGATATTTCAAAAGAACAAATGGTGAAGGTGGAAAAAAAAAGCTAAAAGAACATGCTCTTCTTTGGTGGGATTATGAGCAAGAAAAGAGAAGAAAGCAAGGAAAATCAAAGATCACTTCATGGCGCAAGATGGTACAGAAGTTGAAAGGTAAGTTTCTTCCAAAGGACTATGAGGTTCATTTGTATAAAAAGTTAAAAGGATTGAAACAGAAAGAACTAGATGTTAAAGCCTACACTGAAGAATTTTATAAATTAAGCAAAATATCTAATAGCAATGAGGATGAGGCTGAAAAGGTGGTTAGGTATCTAGGTGGGTTAAGGTTTAATATACAAGATGAACTTGTTTCTGCTAACCCCAAATCTATTGAAGAATGCTTCCAATTAGCAATCAGGGTGGAGGAAAAACTTAAGAGGAGACAAGAGAAATTAGTGAGAGGAAGAGGTGTTTCTAGTGCAAGAGGAAGAAGAGTTATTTCTACACCAAAGCAACCATTGGAAGAACAAGAAGGAGAAAATAAGGGTAAAGAGAAAAGTGTTGATTCTAGAAGTGGTTTTAGAGGTAGAGGAAGGTTTAGTGTTGGTAGAAGTTCTAGTGATTTTGCAGGGAGATGCTACACTTGTAATGAATTTGGTCATCCATCTGGGAAGTGTCCTAATAGAGTTGGTAGTTCATCAAGTGGTGAAAAGAGAGTTGATAGGAGAGTACAAATCATTCAAGAAGAGGAATGTGAAAGCACAAGTTCTACAAGTTTGAGAGTTGCTCCTGAAACAGGGGAGATGTTGATGGTTAGGAAGACATCATTGAAGGCAACAAAAGAGGTGGAGACTTTGCAAAGGAAGAGCCTCTTCAAGACTAATTGTAAGTGTGGAAACAAGGTATGTAGAGTTGTGATTGATTCTGGTTCAATAGAGAACATGGTGTCTATTGAGATGGTGAATAAGTTAAATTTGAAAAGAATACCTCATGAATTGCCTTACAAAGTTTCATGGTTAAGTGATGGTCAGTCTTTATTGGTGAATGAAAAGGTAGTCGTTGATTTTCAGATTGGAGGTTATAGTGATAGTGTTGTTTGTGATATCCTACCTATGGATTGTTGTCACCTAGTCCTAGGCAGACCTTGGCAATATAATAGGTGAGTCATGTATGATGGAAGGGAAAATACCTACACCATAGTGAAAGATGGTTGTTATATTGTTTTAACTCCACTTGTAGAAGATGTCAAGGGTAAAGAAAAAGTGATTATGTGTGGTAGAAGGGAACTTGTAAATATTGTGAAAGAAGATAAGAAATTTGATGTTGTAGTTAGTTATAGGCCTGAGAACACAGGGACAACAGGTATAAAGGTTGATACAAGGGAAAAGAAGGTAATGACAGTGAATAAGAAAAAGAGTATATTGGTAGGGAATATTGAGTGTCCTATGGTTGTGAATAAGGTTGAGAAAAAAGTGAAATTTGTAGGTACAACAACCTTAAGGTCTGACAAAACAGTGTCAAGGAATGTGGATGGAGCAGTAAGAAAAAGACAAGAAGAACAAGGAAAAAGGGACAACTACAAGCAAGGAAATGACTTAGGGAAGGGGAAAATACTTGAAGTTACTAATCATTGTTTGTGTACAGGTAAAAGTGCAGGGAAACAATAAATTTTTGGACAAGGAATGGGAAAAGAACAGACATCAGGTCTAAAGGTAAATATAAAGACTTATCCAAGTGCAAATACAGTCAAGAGTGATGAAGGTGTAGGGAAGATTGCAAGGTCAATGTGCATGAACCAATGGAGAGTATTTTTAGACCTAGGGAGCATATATGAATATTGGTGTTGGAAACAAAGGCAACTCATGTGGCATGAGTTTTTTCCAGTGGGGGTGTATGGTGTAGGAGCACCTACACCTTATCTTCCAAATTTGATTATTTGATGGTGAATAGATTGGTGAGTAGGTTAGTGTGGGTATTTTGAATATTTTTGTCTTGCATAAGGTCAATCAAGACTATTAGATATGTATTAGGGTGAGTTTTGAGTTTTAGTGATCAAAATGCAAAAAATGCAATCTTGCAACAAAAGTTGTCCTTGTATCCTTTCAAGGAAAATTCTTGAATTTGTACATGAAAATGCAAGATTAGAGTCTTGATGATGTAATAATGCTATTTAAAATCCACTTGAGTGATTTTAGGGGTCATAGGTGTTTAGGAGTGAAAAGTTGCTTAAAAAGTATAATGTTGTCAAGTGCAAAAACAAAGTTATCAAAAAAAAATATAGTTTTAAGGAGATTAGTGTTTTAAATGGTACTTAGAGGAGTTGGACCGTTGGTTTCTAATGTTAAAATGTATTTAAAGGCCTCAAGGAGGCTCGAGAAGAGGTTGTTCAATCATCTTGTAAGAAGAATTCCAATAAACACCAATGTTTCAAGGAAAAATTTCTGTGATTTTTCATCTTTTCTCACTGTGTACAGGTATATATAGACTTCTATTGGTCTGAAACTTGTGAAGAGTTGTGGTAACATGCTTTAATCATCTTTTCCCATTGGTTTGAGAGTATTGTTTTAAATTTAGAGGAAGATCATGATAAAAACCTTGTGGTTGTCTGTAACAGGCCTACAAGGTCTAAGTTTGAATTTTAAGTAATGTAAGGCCATTCCTCCTACTATTGTTTGATATAACTCAGAGGAATGTCATGTAGCATGTTAGTTTAGGCATTCTTATCTGTTTGGAGAAAAAATAAATTAGTTTGGTGTTAGGGGAGTGATACCCTAGGTCTAGCAAAGCACTTTTCCATGTGAAATTGGGTTATCAAAGTATGGATTTGAAGAAATGTTGAGTGTATGATTCTTGTAAGGGATTTTTGAGTGTATGCATACCATATGTGGTATGTTTGAGGAATTAGTTTGGTTGGGGAAGCCTTGTAGATATGTTTTCCAATAAACCCTTGTTTTTTGGTGTGTGAATGGAGGGTTTCATGGTTCAACATAGTGGAAGCCTTGAATCAGAAAACTAATTGTAAAATTTGATGTTTTTTCAAATAACTCAAGACTGTTTGATGTGTTTTTGTGAAGGACAGATGCTTGAGAGGTAGTTCATTTGTAAAATAGGGCTAATTCTAGTAGCCTTTTGTAGGGTCAATTTAGTGAATCTCCATAATGTTGCAAAGAAACCCTCGGTGACCTTTTGGAATGTTGTTTTTGGGTCTAAGTTAAAGCTATTTTGATGTTTGGGTGACCATTGTATGACCTTCTCTAAAATATTACCCCTTTGGTTATGTTTTGAGGGCTAGAAGCCACTTGTGGGGTGATTAAGTCAAGTGGAGTAACTTGTGTTCAAAAACAGATTTCCTTGTTAGTGTTTGATCATTTTGTAGTGGATTGAAGGTCATTACCACTTGGTATTGCATCAATCCTACACTAGAGAGGTGATTTTTCCTTACATAGAGGTGATTCTGCATTTGATCGATCTTATTTCTAGATAGGTGAATCTACTCCAGAAGGGTGATTGTGCCTTGTACTTAGGCAAACCTATAGGTAATCTGAATGCACTTAACTCTTTGCTAGTTTTTATACATATTTAATACTAATCCAAAAATTCTCCATTGTTCTTGTGATCTCCCTAATGTTTATATGTAGCCTCGCATAGTCTAAGATCAATGTACAAGACTACTAACACATTTCTTGCAGTACATTGTTGAATACTTTGTTTTTATCACTAGCTTAGTAAAGCATCAATTTTATTAAAGGGTCAGTTAATCTTGTATTCTTTTTTTGGTGTCTTGTATTAATGTATGCTCTGCCCTTGCACCATTTGGTGATCCTGGGGATTAGAAATGGAAAAGTAACCTAAGTCTTGTTGTGTTTTCCTAGGAGTGCTAGTTTGTATGTATGCTCTCTCCTTGCGCTACATGTGAGCTTGGAGATTAGAAATTCCTAACATTTCCTTCCCTTTAGGAGGCCTACTTGGGGATTTAATCCCTCTAAGAGACAACCTCAACCATGTGAACTGGTGAGGTATATAAAGGTAGAGAATGAAAGTTATACCCCAATCTAGTCACATCGTGTTTAGTGAAGCTTTGATACTCGAGTAATACTAAGCTAAGAGTGAAGGGTTAGTCCAAATGGCTTAACTAGCATTCCCAACCCATGCTTCTGACAAGCTAGTATTCACAAATGTGCCTCATGTTCCCCCCTGGTATTTAGAGGATGCATTATATCACCTATTTTAGCCTAGCTTAGGACCTTTTGGTTATTATCTAATGTAGTGTAGGGTAAAATATCATGCCTAAAGCTACTAACCATGTATCTCCCTGATTAGAGATAGGAACTCTTTGGGAAAGGTCTCAAGACCTCTAAAAAGGAAAAAGATGAGCCTTTATCCCACTCAATCCCTATCTATTGACTCTTGATGGAGAAGTGCCTCACATTGATCTTGAGATATTATCCTTTAGGTTAGCGAGCCTACATTAGGTTAACACTCCTACTTGATTAATCTAGGTTTTTGTAATCTAGTGTGTCTTCTTGTGATTACCAGTGCATGCTTATTATTCCATCTTGTCTATGTCAGTCTGTCTATTGTCATTGTCCTTTTTCATTTGGTCATCATCCTTAGTCAAGTGATTCCACCATATTTTTAGGTGATTCTATCTCTAAACAGGCAGATCTGCTCTATTCATGGGTGATCTTACTCTTTGGCTTAGTCATTTATCCTTGGACGATTTTATCCTATTCATAGGCAGCTCCATTTTACTTGGGAAAATCTGTGTCATCAATATAAACCTTGTTGGGTGTATACTTCTATACTTAAAAGATCATCTAATCCTTAGATGAATCTATTATAAATGGACGATTTTGTTGATAGGTAACCCTATCCTTTTTAGGTGATTCTACTATGTTAATGGGTGATTTCACTGATAGGTGATCCTATCCTTATTAGGAAATTATACTCTATTAACAGGTGATTCTATTTGGTTAATACATCAAGTCAACCTTCATTCTTGGGATAATTCATCCTATACATAAGTGATTCTATGTTTGCACGGATATGTCTTGTTCTTGGGAAATCTTGTAACTAGGCAATTTTGTTATCAAACAGTTCTACTCTATGGATAGGTGATTGCATTCTTGGACATATATCCTTTTTCACAAGTGGATCCGTATTGTTCTTGGGTAAATTTTTTCTCCATACAAAATCTTGAGAGTGAATCCTCTTAACCAAAGAAGACCAAGTTGTTCCAAAACTAATTATGTAATCAAAATACTTTTTTGCACCCATACCTCACTCGTATCGATCATTTTCATCATATCACCCTTATTGAAAACCATTGAATCATCACTCTATCAACACAAGGACATCCCTAAACATGCATCATAGGTATCTTCATCATTTTACATCTAAATCTATCCTCCTACCACTTGTTTGAGAACTTTGAAATTTTAATACAATCATTATCATCACACTTTCTTGGAACATAGATTATCCTAAGTTAGTCATCCTTCTCAGCTAGATCAACTTATCTCAAGCAATATTTATAGTTTTTTGTCAAAATCAACCATGCTTGATAACATTACCTATATCAAGTACAATATCATTTTCAACATCTCTTATGCTTGATAACATAGCCTATCTCAAGTATCAATCAAACCAATCATCATCAACTTAAGTTCTCAAATCAAATTGGAGTGATTAATAGACCATCAAATCAATAGTTTAATCACTCTTGTTTAGGCCTCTCCCTAGGCTTAGACTCATCATCATCCTTCAATACAATCATACTCGCATCTGTAAGGAAGCTAAGGTAGCAGAACAACTTCCTACACTAATCTTAAGAGGAGAATAATGAAAAACTTTTATAGATCTTTAACAATTATAGAAACTTAAACAAAAATAGACATAAAATATCATGCATACAACAACACAATGATTTACGTGGGGAAAACCCTTTTGAAAGAAAAACCCCACACTCCAAAAGTTGCCCAATATATTATTCCAAAATTACAAAGATTATAGTATACTTGTAGAGCAAGCTTCTCACAGGAGTATCACCACTCAGAGATCTAGAGGCAACATAGCCACTATCAGACTCTCAAAATACATCACAATACACAGTCGTAATACAATGCCCTCATAAAATAGGGTCGCCTTCTAAGGCAATTCAAGCTAATAAAATATTGGTCGTTAGATATGAGACATAATGATGAACAGTCCATATTTACAATAATAAAATATTCATCTCAATCATCACAACACCAAACACCACCATCACACACTAATCCACCTCCAAAACAATCTCATCATTTTCCACCTCCACATAATGTGTGCACTAACCAACTGGATTCCAATCTATTATCTCCCCCTCATCCACAATGCCTAATCAAGAATGAGAGGAAATGAAAGCTACACATAAGGATTTACAAGTGGGGAATACTAAGAAGTCCTTTAAATTTGAGGAATTGTGCTTGTATCCCTTTGATCGTACCATTGCAACTATGCCCTTTCCCAAAAATTTTGAGATCCCCAAGTTTAATAAGTTTAAATGGAAAGATCACCTTTGGGATCATGTTAAATAATTCTATATGACTTTTCAAGAGGTGTCTTATAATGATACCTACCTCCATTTGTTCTCTCAAAGCTTGGGTGGAAAATCATTGGAGTGGTTCTTACACCTTCCCCAAGGTTCCATTTCTACCTTTGTGGATTTATATAAAAATATTGTGGCGCATTTCTCATATAATCTTGAACATGATATTGACATGCTTGATCTATGTACTAATAAACAATGCACTAGAGAAATCTTGGAAAGCTATTTACAAATATGAATATCTCAATCACCTCTCATGGCCCCTACCTAAAAATAAATTAGTGAATATATTTTTTGAAAACCTACACATGGAAATGTCTTTTCACATATGTATTCATTGTGCATCCAAATTCAATGAGATCATTGAGAAAGGTGTCACCATTGAGAAGACACTTATAGTTAAGGGTTTAGTCAAAATCTATAAGGAAAATAATAATAAACCCTCTAATAGAAAATCTCTCTTTTGGAATAAGAACAAGAATGTCATCAATGATGGTGTGACCAATACCAAACATATCCAAGTGGCTAACACCTCTCAAACTAATCAAAATGTGTCTACCTCACCTATTATGAATGTAATATCCATTCCCCAACGAACACCCTAGCTTCCTAATGAAGGCAATGCTAAACACTCTTTCACTCCTTTAGGAGAACCCCTTGATGTGGTGTTTCATAAGCTAGTCCAAGATAATGTGGTAACCTATCTATTTACCCAACCTATTGATGATATTAAACCAAAGCCTAATTGGTTTAAGGAAAATGAGTATTTTGATTATCATAGGATTAAAGGACATTCCACCAATAAGTGCATGAAGATCAAGAATTATGTCTAGGACCTCATTGATAGAGGTGACATTACCTTGGAAGGGAATTAGTCTGCCTCATCCAATTCTCAACTCATAATATACCAGAAAATGTTTTCCAAACCATTCCTAGGGGGTAAGCAACCACTGTTAATGCTAGTTCACACAATTCCCAAAAGAATAATCAAAGAAATAGGACCAATAATGTTGATTATACTAAACTCCCCTTTAATTATTAAAATGTGGTTGGTTGTATCACATAATTTGATCCATGCATTTCCATTAGTAGATTAAAATCCAAAGAACCTCAATATGCAATCACCACTTGACGAGTTTGTATCATCATCCTAGGACCATCCAATGTACTCAACAGCCTCCATTGAGTCAACATTATAATATTTTGGATCCTTGATATGACCCTAGCCCATGTTCCCAACAATATTGATCCCACACAATTACAAGAATTAGTAGGATAGCTTTCATCCACTTATCAGTTGGGTTTTAGTTAGAATGGCATGCCTCCAATTGACCCATCACATAATCATCCTCTACACATTAAAGTCCTCATTTACAAGCACAAATTAAAGAGGGTCATTTTAGATAATGTTTTCTCCCTTAATTTGTGTACATTTAAATTCATAAAATAGGTGGGGTGTACTCAAGTTGACTTAGACAATCAAGTGATCACCATTAAATCATATGATAATGCAGATCAAGATTCGGTTGGGACTATTTTCCTCTCCATTCAAGTTGGTCCATCCTTTCAATACATAACATATCATGTCATTGATCTTGACATCCCCTAAAATCTCCTCCCCGATCGCCCATGGATCCATACCATGTAGGTTGTCCCATCCACATATCATCAATACCTTAAGTTTCCACATAATAGAATTGAGATTACCATCCACACAAATCCTCATCCTTTTGATTACTATTGTTCTCTTGAGGCCACTTTCCCTCACTCTTATCATTGCTCAAGGGATGAAGTTGCACCTTCTAATACAACTTCATCCTTGTCCTATGTGTATCAATGGTTAATTTCTTAAGGTTAGATTGTGAGATAAACTAACATATAAAGCATATAACCCAAAGATCCTATCAAGAACAATGAAAACAAGAGCAATTATACCTTTGATTCACATGAGTTTCCATGATTCACCTTGATAGTACCTTCTAACTTGCTGGTTGATGTGTTGCCCTCGGATTGGACGTGCGAGCAATCTGCAAATAAATGTCTATGTCCTACAACAAGCTTTGAAGGATTTGCATAAAATTTCTAAAGCCTATGCCTAAATGACTATGATTGACAATGCCTAAACATGCTAAGACTTGATCAAATAAAAATAATAATTGCAATGAGAAGCCTAAGTGTGCAAGTGAATAAGTATGTAATATGCCTATAATATGTCTACTTGTGTGTGTGTATGTGTGTAATCGAAAAGTGAGAGGAAAATGGCATTTTATAGAAAATGCCATTTTGAATGGACGGGTGAGATTAATTCATGACTAAGACCTAAAATGAGAGGTCCAGATTAAATCTGAGAATCCCTAATTAGAGTTAGGGAAAATTCATTAATCGAACAGTCAAAATAATATCTCAGATAATTGGATCGACGGTGGAGAATAAATGAGGAAATTAATTAGAAAATAAATATTTTTGAAAATCAAGAAGATAAAGACTGCTTGATTTGTGAGATTCAAAAAATCAAGAAGATAAGAGTTGGACTGAAGATCAGATTTGAAAAATCAAGAATCTGCCCAATTACTTGATTTTTGGAAGATTAGTTACCATTTTGAATTAAATTAATTCAAATTAATGATTTTGTGAGACAATAAATAATCTTTTTCAGATTATTTACCAAAATGGACTGACAGTTAAGAAAGTGATGACATTTTAAACAATTTCATTTATTTAAAATGAGAGGAATATTAATTTTGACAATTAAATAATTAAATATAATTATTTAATTTAGCAGATAAGATTAATTAATTAAATAAATTAATCAATTCATTTAATTATGACAATTAGTGACATATTAAATAAATAAATGTAATTCATTTATTTAATAATCAGGAAGAATTAATGATAAGGATAATTAAACAAATTTATAAATTTATTTAATTATAGGGAGACTTAGAGAATTAGTGACGTATTTAATAAATAAATAGAATTTATTTATTTAATAATCATGAAGAATAAAAGGACATGAATTAATTAAATAATTATGAATTATTTAATCAATGGTCGAATATGGACCAAGGACATAATTAAATGTCATAATTATGCTAGGATGAAAGTGGTAAAAATGAAGCTTGCAGGCCTAGGTCATTTTTAAGTGTCTACACTATGTTTATCCCAACATGCTCTCCACACCATCCAATCCAACTACTATCCTTGAATCTTCCTTTTCCAAGGTCAAGATCATTGATAAGGGCTATGGGGAATATGAAATGATCACCACTCTTAATGTGGGATCCATGCCCCTTTCTCCACATGCCATTGGAAGGCCATCTCAATCAAAGAAACTACAAGAATTGATAATCAAAATTTTGGGTTCCATGACTTTCCAATCTCCAAGCACTAATCGAGGAAGATATCAGTCAATGGGTATATAGAGAAGAACCTAAAAGCTCTTCCATTCCCTTATAATATTTGCAAGAGACTTATGCTATCCCTCATTAGATGGCTCGAAAAGTTAATTATCAAGGGGAAGGACTGGGGGAAAATAAATAAGGTATGCTTCAACCTATAGAGCTACCAACTAATGCCAAACATCAAGGATTGTGGTATGATTCTAAGAAAAATAAGTCCTCTATATCGCCAAGTAATTCTAATAATATCACTTTAAATTTCATTCATGTTGAAGAAATTGCAACATAATTCATCAAACTTTCATGCAATTGTTTGGATGGCTCTTCCCTTTTCTCCATATGATCTCCCACTTCGTCACCTTTAAACTATTGATTGGGACTAATGTGGATCTACATACCTTGACATGTTTCAAATGATGAGGAATTCATCAAATTCATTGGCTTATGTGAGGGTTTTGTTGAATCTCAGTTGTGTTTACAATTTGTCCTTGATGACAAAATCTCTTTCAGTTTGTTCTCTTTGATGATTTGTTTCAAAATGGTTCTCCTTGCATATCACAGGATTTGGTTGTTTCTCTTTTGGGCTTACTCATATCGGTGTGAGAATGGCAGAGTCTCCCTGATCCACTTTGAAATGTCTGAGTTGCCTTTGGCAAGACATTTCAGATGTCATGGCGATTGAATTTATCATATAGGCTACTTTCGGCGTGACATTCCCGTTGTCTTGGCGACTAGCACAAGAAAGGTTAATTCAGCAAGACTAGTCTTTGGTTTCAATGACAGGAAAGTGTTATCTTTTGGCATATGTAATACCGTCGGGATAAGGTCTTATCGATTTCATTATGTCTCACCGACCCGCTTTAGAACAAGCATATCAGCATGTGTTTGGCTGTCGGGCTGAGGTCTTAGCGAAGACATATTGTCTCCCTGACTAGTGCATGTGGACGTCTATCAGCGAGACATTCACATGGTTTCGGCGACTAAGGATGATCTTATCGGCAAAGGTTGTGGCTTCATTGAAATGTCACAGTGAATGTGCAATGTCACACCGACCGTCGTTGCACAATTGCCTTCGGCAGGACTTTCTAGAAGTCTTGGCGAACAGGTGTGATTTCGGGGTGTTTCGGTATGACTGAAATGATCTACAAGATGTCTCCCCGAGAGTGAATGTCACAGTGATAACTAAGAGGAATGTTTGGTGGTGCAGTTTCCTTCTACATAAGTTTTGAATTGTCTCAGCGACTCCGAGTAAATGAAGATGTTTCGGTATGTCTCAAGCTGTCGTCGAGAGGTCTCCCCGACATTGGTATGCTATAGCGACCCTCATAAGATAGAAGGGTGCATCGGTGAGAGAAACATTATGTTACAGCAACATCACAAGGGATTTCTATCAAAGATCTCCATTGGTGTGAGGTTGATATTGTCTTGGCAAACTAGGGTGAGCTCAGGATGTTTCGGCAAAACAAGGGACAGTCTATATAGCGTCTCCCCGACTTCATATTGTCTCAGTGACACGGGATGAAAAGTGACTATCGGCAAAACATTTTGAAGTCTACAAGAGGTCTCTCTGATATTGTTTGGTCCTTTTGGCGAAAGGACGGTAAAGTCTTAGCGATATCTAAGGGGATGACTGACTGCATTATAAATTGCCTTCGACAGAACTATCTGCTTGTCTCAGCGAATTGTTATGAAGACTCAAACCTCAGTGGTCATCTTCATGGATTGGCATCAAATCTCAAAACAGTTACATAATAGAATATACATTGAGTTCCTCTTTGAGCAGTTGCGTTTTATGTTTTAATGGATGATTTGCAGCTCTCTAGATAAGCATTACTATTGATTTTTAATCATCATCGACAGACTGTCAGTATTCAGATTTATATTCAAAAATCAGCAAGAGAATCTGAAGATTTGGTGAAAAACATTTTTGAAGATTTCTTCACAACTGACATACTTGAAATGTAAATAAATACCAGTGTTGAAAATTGTAGTTGTTGTTGATTTTGTAATTCTGAGAGTATCATTCCTGTCTATATGGAAATGTATGAATGAACTCTGAAGAGAGATATGTGCTTAACTGAAAACAGAGAAATCCTCTAAGTCACTATTATTGTTCAAAACATAATTGAGCGGTTGGTACTTCTTGAGATGGGTGTCTCAAAATGAGGGGCTAGTGCTCCTTGAGTGGGTGCTCAAAAATCAGCCTATAAGGCATTGTGAACTTTTGTTTAAAAGATTAAGCCTAGAAGGCATTTAGGGAGTGGTTTTTATACCCCAGGAGGGTTTTCCACTCGGTAAAATCTTGAGTCTTGTTCTTCTGAGTTCCCTTTGCTTTACTGTGTTGTTGATTATTTCAGTACACTATTTGGTTATTACTTTTCTCAATTCTATTTTTGATTGATTACATTCAACTCATGAATGCATTAATTAGAGTATATTGAGATAATATCTGAGCTATGGTTTTTGAATTTGTGAAAATTGGTCAAATCTATTAAGACACTGATTCACCCCCCCTCCCAGTGTCATTTTAACTCCAACAATTGGTATCAAAGCATAGGATCCTCTGATAGGTTTAATTACCTTGGATTGATCTTGGTCTTGGAGTTTATGTTTTCTTTAATGGCACATTCTCAAGACGGTGCCTCTGTATCCAGAGCTTCATTATTTGATGGAACTGATTATGTGTTCTGGAGAATCAGAATGGAAGCTTTTCTTGTTTCTTTTGATGTTGATGTTTGGCACATTGTTTTAGAAGACTACAATGTACCTGCCACTATTCCCACTGATGCTGTTGAAAAGAAGTATGAAACAAATGCTAGAGCTAAGCATGTCCTCTTGTGTTGGTTAACTAAAGATGTGTTCATTAAAGTCATGCATTGCAAATCTGCTCATGGAATCTGGGAAAAACTTGAAACTATATATCAAGGGAATGAGAAAGTCAAACTGTCAAAAATCATTACACTCAAACATCAGTTTGAGGATTTGAAAATGAAGGATGATGAAAAAGTAGCTGAATATTTCCTAAGAGTTGATGAAGTTGTCAATTAAATGAAAGGTCTAGGTCAAGAGGTTAATGAATTTGATGTGGTCACAAAAGTTGTTAGAACCTTACCATCCAAATTTGAATCTAAGGTTTCAGCCCTAGAAGAAAAGAAACACTTTGATAAGCTTACCTTAGACAGCCTTCAAGGAATACTTACTACCTATGAAATGAGAACTAGCAAAAACATTTCAACAAGAAAAGAAACTGCCTTTAACACTGAAAAGAAAGAAAAAGTCGAAGTCAGTGAATCAGAGTTGTCTGATTCTAAAGAATCCCATTTTGTTAGAAGATTTAAAAAGGGATTAGGAAAATATAAGGGAAAAATTCCCTTTAAATGTTTTAACTGTGGCAAAATAGGTCACTTTGCTGCAAAGTGTCCCTATGATGATCAAATCTGTGACAATGAGAAAACTGAAAAATAGCCTATGAAGAAGGCCTTCAAACCTAATCGAAACTTCCATTTCAAAAAGAAGAAAATTCTATTTAGTAAGGATGAATCTGATATTGAGTCTGAAGATTCATCAGCTGAAGAAGATGAAACTTTGTTCATGGCTGAAATTACTCAGCAAAATGATACAAACACCATTGACATTGAAGAAGGTGAAGTAGATCTTGAAAGTGAGCTGAAATGTGCTTTACAAGAGATCAGAAAACTCAAAAAATAAGTTCTTACTCAAGAACATAAACCAGATCAAGAAATGGTCTCTCTGAAAACTCAGCTTGAAGAAGCTAAAAGAGTTGAAGACTACCTTCGAGATACTGTAAGCTGCAAAGATCAAGAAATTCAAAAACTTGACAAAGAAGTAGTCTGTCTTAGGAAGGAAATTGAAAAATATGAAAGCACTCTAAAACTGAATGAGATGCTCAGCAAACAAAAGATGTACAAAGACAAAACTGGTGTTGGTTTTGAAAAGGGTGAATGCTCAATTGACCATGCAAAACAAAACCCCTCTTCTGAAGTCAAAGGTTCAGGTTCAAATCACTCAGAATTTGGTAAGGATCATGTTCAGTCTTTAAGAGGAAATAGATCTTCATATAGTGTCAATCCTTTCTTCTATGGTTATTGTTTTTCCTGCAGCAAATTTGGCCATAAGGTGAGCACTTGCAGGCTTATGAATTCTAGAATACCCAGGTTTGGTCTTAGGCAACACTATGGTTTTGTAAGACAGATCAGATGTTTTAAATGCAATACTTTGGGACATTCTGTCAAACAGTGCAGAACTGATCTGCAATCTAAATAGCAAAAAATTAAAAAGGTTTGGAAACCTAAGACTATCAACAACATTGAGCAAACTATGTTGGTTCAAACAGCTTTTCATTCCAAGAAAAAGGACTTATGGGTCTTGGACAGTGGATGTTCTAACCATATGACTAGTGACAAAGATAAGTTTATAAATCTTGAAGATTATGTAGGTGGTCATGTTAAGTTTGGTGATAACTCTGGTATTCAAATTAAAGGTAGAGGCTCACTTCTTCTGAGTGAAGACACTCCTATCTATAATGTGTACTATGTGGAAGGACTCAAGCATAATCTTCTAAGTGTTAGTCAAATTTGTGATAGTGGTTATCATGTTCTTTTCACTTCGCAGGGATGTGAGATTAAGAACAAGCTTGGAAAGACCATTGCAGCTGGAAGGAGGACAAAAGGATATGTGTACAATCTTCTCGACACATCAACCAATGACAATAATCAAGGTATGTGTTTAATGAGCCAAATTGAAGAAAGTTGTTTATGGCATAAAAGATTAGGACACATAAACTTTGAAAATCTGGTTAGAATAAGTAAGAATCAGAATGTTAGAGGTTTACCAATCCTTAACAAGCCAAAAAAATTTGTGTGCAAAGAATGTCTAAGTGGTAAACAGACTAAAATCAGTTTCAAAACAAAAGAACATTCTTCTTCAAAACCTTTACAGCTTGTGCATACTGATTTATGTGGGCCAACAGAACAAGGTCTATTAATGGTGAAAGGTACTTTATGTTGTTTGTGGATGATTATACTAGAATGGTTTGGGTCACATTTCTTAAGCACAAATCAGAAGCATTTGAAAGGTTTAAAATCTTTCGTAAATTGGTTGAGAAGGAATCTGATTTGAAACTTAAATGTTTGCGATCTGACAAAGGAGGTGAGTTCACTTCTCAAGAGTTTATTGATTACTGTGAACAACATGGCATTAAAAGACAATATGTTGCAACAAAAACACTTCAACAAAATGGGGTAGCTGAACGTAAAAATAGAACTATAAAAGAAATGGCAAGAACAATGTTAGATGAAGCTAAGTTTCTTGATATGTACTGGAAAGAAGCTATTCATACAGCTATATACATTTTGAATAGAGTGCAGATTAGAGTGAAATCTAAACACACTCCTTATGAACTGTGGTATGGAAGAACTGCTTCTATCAAATACTTTAAAAATTTTCGGAAGTAAGCGTTTTATCAAAAAGGATGATGATAACCTTGGGAGTTTTCAATCAAAGAGTGATGAGGGTATCTTTTTGGGATACTCAACTCACAACAAAGCTTATAAATGCCTTAACAAAAGGCTTAACAAGATTGTTGAAGTTGTTAATGTAAAATTTGATGAGAGATCACCTTTGTATGCTGAATCTTTGCAGGATAATGAGGAAGAATAACTTGAACTAGAAATAATTTCAAAAGGAACTGAGTCAGCAAGCCCTAGAAATGAAACAGCAAGTCCTGAAAAGGTTGCATCAAAAGCTCTAACTAAATATCACCCCAAAGATCAAATTATTAGGGATAAAAATGCAGGAGTTCAAACTAGAAGAAAGGCTACATAATCTGATGAAAAGGCACAAATAGCTTTCTATCTAGTTACTCAGTTTGAGCCTAAAAATTTTAATGAAGCTCTCACAGACTCATGTTGGCTTAATGTTATGTTGGAAGAAATTGATCAAATTGAGAAAAATCATACTTGGGAGTTAGTCCCAAGACCAGATGACAAGAATGTCATTGGAGGCAAATGGATATATAGAAACAAGCTTGATGAAAATGGTAATGTCATTCGCAACAAAGCAAGATTTGTTTGCAAAGGCTATGCTCAACAAGAAGGTATTGATTTTGGTGAAACCTTTGCACCCATTGCTAGATTAGAATCTATCAGAATATTCTTGGCCTATTCTATTTATAAATACTTTACTGTTTATCAAATGGATGTCAAAACTGATTTTTTAAATGGCTATTTAGATGAAGAGGTCTATGTTGAACAGCCTGAAGGATTTATGTGCAAAGATAAGCCTGATCATGTTTACAAATTGAAAAAGGCCCTCTATGGCTTAAAACAAGCACCTAGAGCTTGGTACTCTAGGCTTGACAGTCATTTGCTTTCAAATGGCTTTGTTAGAGGAGGTGTAGATAGCAATCTTTATGTTCAAACTGAAGGTTCTAATATTCTAGTTGTTGAAATTTACGTTGATGACACTATCTTTGGCTGCAACAATGTTACATTAAGTAAAAAAATTCTCTCAACTAATGGAATCTGAATTTGAAATGTCATTATTAGGAGAATTAAATTTCTTCTTGGGTCTTCAAATCTCTCAACGTGAAAATGGAATATTTCTTTATCAAACCAAGTATGCTGGAGAGATGCTTAAGAAATTTCAAATGGATGAATGCCATCCAGTTAGCACTCCAATGATTACTGGATGCAAACTTACTAAGGTTGATGATTCCCCTGATACAAATCAAACTAAATATAGATCAATGATTGGCAGTCTTTATATTTAACAGCCTCTAGACCTGACATTATGCAGGCAGTTTGCACTGCTGCATGGTTTCAGGCATCACCTAAAGAATCCCATGTCACTGCTATTAAAAGGATTTTTAAATATATTTAGGGCACTCTTAATTATGGTCTTTGGTATCCTAGAAGCACTGATTTTTTATTGATTGCATATAAAGATGTTGACTGGGCTGGTTGTTTGGATGATAGGAAAAGCACCAGTGGTGTTGCATTCTTTCTTGGTGATCGTTTAGTGGCATGGCACAGCAAGAAACAAGAATCTGTTTCTCTTTCCACTGCTAAAGCAGAATACATTGCTGCCACTTCATGTTGCACTCAAGTTCTTTGGATGAGTCAAACTCTATCTGATATGGGTATTGAAGTTCCTAAACCTGTTTCTATTCTCTGTGATAACACAAGTGCAATAAACATCTCAAAAAATCTTGTTATGCACTCTCGAACTAAACATATTGCTATCAAGTTTCATTTTCTTCGAGAACAGGTTTTGGCTAATGAAGTCTACTCACAGTTTGTTGGATCTCAAGATCAGGTGGCTGATATTTTTACTAAGCCCTTAGCTAAAGAGTTGTTTGAAAGGTTGAGACTTCGATTGGGAGTTATCTCTCAATCTTTACTTCTCTAATTTTACTAGCATTGGCTTAGGGGGAGCATGTTATATGTTTTAATCCACTTACAGCTCTCCTACATTCTTGGTTGCTGCACTGTTTTTTTTTTGTAGTTGTTTCTCATGGTATTTTGATTGGCTTCTCAGTTGTGTTCATCTATTCTTTGCCTTGAGGCAAAAAGGGGGAAGATTCTTTGGTGTTTTTCCATCAAGGACAAAGGGGGAGTTTGTTGAATCTCAGTTGTGTTTACAGTTTGTCCTTGATGACAAAATCTCTTTCAGTTTGTTCTCTTTGATGATCTGTTTCAGAATGGTTCTCCTTGCATATCACAGGCTTTGGTTGTTTCTCTTTCAGGCTTACTCATATCGGTGTGAGAATGGCAAAGTCTCCTCAATCCACTTTGAAATGTCTGAGTTTCCTTTGGCAATACATTTCAGATGTCATGGCGATTGAATTTATCATACAGGCTACTTTCGGCGTGACATTCCTGTTGTCTTGGCGACTGGCACAAGAGAGGTTAATTCAGCAAGACTAGTCTTTGGTTTTGGCGACAGGAAAGTGTTATCTTTTGGCATATGTAATACCATCAAGATAAGGTCTTATTGATTTCATTGTCTCACTGACCTGCTTCAGAACAAGCATATTGGCATGTGTTTGGCTGTCAAGCTGAGGTCTTAGCGAAGACATATTGTCTCCCCGACTAGTGCATGTGGACGTCTATCGGTGAGACATTCACGTGGTTTCGGTGACTAAGGATGATCTTATCGGCAAAGGTTGTGGCTTTTCTGAAATGTCACAGTGAATGTGCAATGTCACACCGACCACTGTTGGACAATTGCCTTTGGCAGGACTTTCTAGAAGTCTCAGCGAATAGGTGTGATTTCGAGGTGTTTCGGTATGACTGAAATGATCTACAAGATGTCTCCCCAAGAGCGAATGTCACAGCAATAACTAAGAGGAATGTCTGGTGATGCAGTTTCCTTCGTCATAAGTTTTGAACTATCTCAGTGACTTCGAGTAAATGAAGATGTTTCGGTATGTCTCAAGTTGTCATCGAGAGGTCTCCCCGACATTGGTATGCTATAGCGACCCTCATAAGATAGAAGGGTGCATCGGCGAGAGAAACATTATGTTACAGTGACATCACAAGGGATTTCTATCAAATATCTCCATCGGTGTGAGATTGATACTATCTTGAAAAACTAGGGTGAGCTCGGGATGTTTTAGCAAAACAAGGGGCAGTCTATATAGCGTCTCCCCGACTTCGTATTGTCTTAGCGACACGGGGTGAAAAGTGACTCTCAGAAAAACATTTTTAAGTCTACAAGAGGTCTCTCCAATATCATTTGGTCACAGCGATAGTGAATGAAAGGCTTTCGGTGAAAGGACGGTAAACTCTTAGCGATATCTATGGGGATGACTGACTGCGTTATAAATTGCCTTCGACAGAATTATCTGCTTGTCTCAGCGAATTGTTACGAAGATTCAAACCTCAGTGGTCATCTTCTTGGATTGGCATCAAATCTCCAAACGGTTACATAACATAATATACATTGAGTTCCTCTTTGAGCAGTTGTGTTTTATGTTTTAATTGATGATTTGCAGCTCTCTGGATAAGCGTTACTATTGATTTTGAATCATCATCGACAGACTGTCAGTATTCAGATTTATATTCAAAAATCAGCAAGAGAATCTGAAGATTTGGTGAAAAACATTTGTGAAGATTTCTTCACAATCGACATACTTGAAATGTAAATAAATACTAGTGTTGAAAATTGTAGTTGTTGATTTTGTAATTCTGAGAGTATCATTCCTTGTTTGTATGGAAACGTATGAATGAACTCTACAGAGATATGTGCTTAACTGAAAATAGAGAAATCCTCTAAGTCACTATTATTGTTCAAAACATAATTGAGGGGTTGGTACTCCTTGAGATGGGTGTCTCAAAATGAGGGGCTAGTGCTCCTTGAGTGGGTGCTCAAAAATCAGCCTATAAGGCATTGTGAACTTTTGTTTAAAAGATTAAGCCTGGAAGGCTTTTAGGGAGTGGTTTTTATACCCCAGGAGGGTTTTCCACTCGGTAAAATCTTGAGTCTTCTTGCTCTTCTTAGTTCCCTTTGCTTTACTGTGTTGTTGATTATTTTAGTACACTGTTTGGTTATTACTTTTCTCAATTCTATTTTTGATTGATTACATTCAACTCATGAATGCATTAATCAGAGTATATTGAGATAATATCTGAGCTATGGTTTTTGAATTTGTGAAAATTGGTCAAATCTATTAAGACACTGATTCAACCCCCCCTCTCGGTGTCATTTTAACTCCAATAGGTTTTCCTTGTGGGGATCATAAGTCAAGTTTTATCTACATGCTTGATCAACATGCCTATTTTGGGGAAGTTGAACTCCTTAACTAAAAAAGTAAAAATCAAGGAAAAAATCAAAGGTCTTTTGGTGAAAACCTCCCTAAGGCACTTCTAGACCTATCAAAAGTGAAAATAAAGGGTGTATCCTCTAATGAAAACATCCTTGAGGCATCAGAGGATGAGGATTTCCATCTTCCCCTTATGGATATGCAGCAATTAGAGAAGTCTAATATCCTGATAAAAGAGACTAAATAGATCAAGTTGGGTACCACAATTGAATCACAACTCACATATTTGGAAACCTCTTTGTCAATGGATGAGTATCAAACACTTTCTAGTATCTTAAAATAGGTTCAATCAAATTTTTGAGGTCCTATTTTGACATGTCGTGACTTGATCCTATATTAGTAGTGCACCACTTTTTTGTTCATCAAAATGCCAAACCTGTTAAGTAGAAAATTTATAAAATACATCCTCAAGTTTTATTTTTGGTTAAGGTTGAGCTCAAAAATTTGCTGGAATATAGTTTTATTTGGCCTATTGATTATGTTTATTGGATTTCCAACATTGTTCCTATTGCTAAGTTGACTGGGGGCATCCGCATCTGCACTGATTTTAGAGATCTCAATAAAACCTATTCAAGATATGACTTTCCACTTCCTAATATTGATATCCTTGTGGATTTGATGGTAGACCATGTTACTTTTTCATTAATGGATGATTTCTTAGGCTATAATCAAATTTACATTGTAACAAAATATCAACATAAAATAACCTTTACAAGTCCATGGGGAACCTTATGCTACCAATTCATGCCCTTTAGTTTGAAGATTGTTGGTGCCATATATCAAAATTCCATGATATTCATCTTACTTGATCTCATCGACATCATTATGAATACTATGTGGAATATTTTCTAGGTAAATCCAAGACTAGAGAAGAACACTTGATCATCCTTGAATGCATCTTCTCTCGATTGGAGCAATATCATTTGTACCTAAACCCAAAGAATTGTGTATTTGATTTCACCTCAAGTAAACTACTAGGTTTCATAGTATCTAGGAGAGGCATTGAGGTTGATCTCACTAAGGTTAAATCAATTATGGATATTCCTCTTCCTATGACACTTAATTATTTGAGAAGCTTGGAAGGAAAACTTCAATCTATACATAGGTTCATTCATCAGCTTGCAGATAAATGTCAACCTTTCAATCACTTGCTTCACAAAGACACTATATTTAAAAGGGATGCTTCATGTCAACAAGGTTTTAAAAAAATAAAATAATTTTTGGCTAATCTACCAATCCTCAAGCCTCCTATATCAAGAAAACCATTATTGCTACATATTTCAGCTACTTCAGTGGCATTGGGAGCACTTCCTACACAACATGATGAGAATGGGAAAGAAAGAGCAATGTACTACATCATTCGAAAACTTGTTGGATATGAACTTAATTATACACCTATGGAAAGGGAATTCTTGGAAGTGGTATTCAATTCCCAAAAGATCAGGTATTACATGCTTAGTCATTCCATCAAACTCATTTATAAAGTTAACCCCCTCAAGTATCTATTATCATGAACATATTTGATAAGTCATATGGCTAAATTGGGCATACTTCTCAATGAGTTATATATTGAGTATGTTGATCAAAAATTAATCAAAGATCAAGTTATCATGGATCAACTAGCAAATGTTCCTCTAGTGGATACTTATTTGTTGATCATAAAATTCTCAGATGAGTCTATCTTCACTATCACTGATCAAGCTCTATGGAAGTTACATTTTGATGGTTCTTTTACTGAACATGGATCAAGCATGGGTATCCTTTTCATTACCCCTCAACCTAATTTTATACCTAATTCATTCAAGTTATCCTTCCCATGTATGAATAATATTTTAGAATATAAGGTCCTCATTACTAGTTTGGAGATAGTAGTTCAATGGAATATCAATCGATTACATTTCTATGGTGATTCTCAGCTTATCATTAAGTAGGTCAATAATGAATTCTAGAATAAGGATGATAAATTACTTCCTTATAAATGCATGATCAATTATTCCAAGAAATATTTTAGTTACATTCAATTTGAGCAAGTATCTCCTCTTCAAAAAAAAATAGCGAATACAATGACTACTATTGGATCCTTCTTGGACATGCCCTATAATAGCCATGAATGGGAATTCCTAATTGAACAAATTTTGATGCCTGCATATGATCTTCTAGATATGGAAATGGTGTGAAATTTGTTGGTCCCCAATCTCCCTAGTATCATGAAATCTATATATTCCTCTATGAAAACATCTTAACACCTAACCTCACTCACAAACAATGTCAATCATTCATCCAACATTCATCCCATTTCACAATCCTCAAAGACACCTTATATCATAGGGTATTGTTAATATATTTTATCTATTTTATATTTTTCCATTCTTGAATGGTAAAATCTCATGCAAGTTAAAAAAGGGGAAAGGTGAATGATTTGTTTCGAGTTTTAAAACAAAAGAAATTTTTAATAAAACTTAATCTTTTAGCTCAAAATCTATTTCAAAGGCAAGGAAGGACTGAAGTTGCATAAAAAGCAAAGGGAAAAAGTCTCAAAGTTCATGTTTCATGTAGAAATATAGGGAAATTTTGTGCAAGGTTTTAACTTTTTTTGAGCTTGAGTTCTTTATTGAGTCTTCTAGGGTTTCATCGCTCTATGCTTCTTCATATGCTACAATACAAATTTATCATGGCAGATAGAGTTACCATCAAGCATTAATGGAGATCATTGAGGAGGGTTATGTTTTTTTCAAGCCTCATATTTCAATCTCATAATGGAGGATGCATGCATTTTTTTCACTATTTTTTTCAATTTCCAGTGCCATGGAGGTCCTTTGTGAGACAGATGTGGATGCGGGAGTGTATTCATGATAATGGAAAGAACAAGTTTTAGATGTTGCAAAGCCCCTGAATGTTTTCATCTCCTTTCATGCAAAGGAATGCATATGTATGCACACAAATCTCTATGAAAAAGGTAGTCAGCCTCCTTGTGGTTATGCGTGCATCAAATGTCCAAGATGTTTAATGAATCTTTTGCACCCTGATACAGTTGATCTTCAGTGTTCTTTCCAAAGCTTGATTAGTCCATGGAAAAGTCAAAAGGAATAGCATAGTAGATTAGGGGGGCTAAGTAAATGTATTAGAAAGAGGTGCTTTTCTACAGTTTTGTGGTAAGGACAACTTCATAATGCAATATTGGACAATCATTTCAACAAAGCAGTCAACCAGTAGTGAATATGAGAATAAATTAGTGAAGGGCATAAGAAATGAAGATTAAGAGATATCATCATATGGAACCTATGGAAATATGTAACTCAAACTTTAATTTTCTTGCAGGTAGAGAGCATTTGATAAATAGTGAGAAGCAAGAGGAAATGAGTAAATATGAATAGTGATTTATATGACATTTTAGCATGGAATGGTGTAAAGGATAAAGACAACCAAGGTTTTGTATGAATACATAAAGGTTTTAATAACAAGTAGAGGCTTTCAAGAACAAGTTATTCCTATAAGGGGGTAGTCTATAATAAGGTAATCATCCCTCATAATAGCTATAAGCCATATGATTGTGTACGACATAAGAATAAACAAAGATAAACCATGAGATTGAAGGCCTGATGTGATCAAAGCCTAAGGTAGGGTTTTAGTAATGCAACAAAGATAGAGGCCAGCCTTTGAGGATGATGTAATAAAGTATAGTCATTGTGAAAACCAAACAATGACAAGTATTTCACAATGAATAGGGGAAATCATATTAACACAACAATTTATGAGTTGATAGTAGGCAACTTCATTGGATCACAATATGTACACCTAATCTAAGGTGTAGGGAGACCGATTTCAATACAAAATAATCTTCTGAGAGGTATGTGAATGATTTCAAAGTACAATACTTTGGGGTTTGAATTATTTTGGATGATGAGAAATTATCATGGTATTTCTTGAACTACAATTTTTTCACTGTACCTAGAAGGGTTTTTCCTGTAGAGATATTAGATACAAACCAACTAGAAAGTGACTATCTTCAATGTCCCTATGGATCTAGAGAGAGCTAACAAGAAGGCCATTGTTTTCCACACTGGTTGGGTTTCAATAAGAGCAATCTTATAATCTTGCACTTTGAACCTGATATGCATCATACTCAAATAGGAATTAATAATAGATACGTTTCATACTTTTGTGAGCCAGCAACATTGAAAAATAAGAAGTGTTAATTTCTTTAGAGAGTATTGATAGTCTTGGTCAAAAATTTATTATGAAAAAGGATAACTATACTACATGGGGTTATTTCTTGCTGGTGTTTATCAAGAAATTATCTTTTATGTGTTGGTGTGAATAAATGTCTTGTACCAAACTAATTCACTCACTAGGTAATTAGGGTAAATATTCACATGTTAAGTTTACTTAAGATAAAAGATTCCTCCTAGAAGTCTCAGTTGTCATGTCAAGAATTTATATTATGCTAGGTTGTTATGAGTTATCTGTCACATATTATAGGATTAAGACACTTGTCATGATATTGTCTAATCCTATCTCTCTACCTTTCCTTTCTAAGCAAGGAATCTTATGTACATTTGCATATTCAACCATTATTCAATATTGCATTGCTAAAGCAATATTTCTTTCCATCCTCTCTTGTGGAAGATATTTTGGTCTAGCAACCATTCCTGGGGGTGTTGGGGAGTCACCATTAACTCCTACATGGTATCAAAGTAGTACATTTCAAGGGAAATTCTCTTAATGAATACATGACAAAGTTTTAATGACAATAAAGGATATAAGGTCACAGTCACCTTATTTTGCAAGTAATGACTATCATAATCATTAAAAAGGATAGAGGGAAGATGCATTGAAGTTTGTAATGCAAATGAAGATGCCATGTGTCAAAGATGGACAAGTCAAAGGCAAAGGGTAGCCTACAAACTATGTTGTTACAGTCATATTATGCCTTCAAAGTCATATTACAATTTGAGAATGACAAAAAATAGTCATAAATGACCTTTAGAAGTGTAAAGGATAGTGACAACTTGAAGGGAAAGATAGTTTAAATGAGAAGAACTCTAGGAGTTTACATATTTTCACTGTACCTGGAAGGTTTTTCATGTAGATAACAAGGAGGCATGGTCATGCTACAATGGATGAAATAAGTCAAGGTGGTATGTTTAGAGGACAATCATAAATAATTTTCAAGGGGTAGTTCTATTCACATTGAGCATAGTCTAAAGGGGGTAAAATTATGCAAGATTCTTGAATAAAAGGAAAGGAAACACTTCATTATTTTATTAAAGGGAAGCCATCAAGTGTAGAGGATGAATCACATCAATTTCACATGCCAAGGACTACCATTTGAATGACAGTCACAGAGGGCATAATATAAGCAATTTTTGCATTAAAAATGTATGACTTTTAGCTCATCTTGATGGGCAGGATTAAGAAATATCTTAAAGATTTAGGAGGTGCATTAAAGGCTAACAAAAAAAGCATGGTGTTGCAGGTATCTAAAAGACAAAAGTTGCAAACCTCTTAATGCACAATGGTAATAGCAAAGGAAAATATACTATCATCAAGTTAAAGGACAGTCTTAATGCTCACAAGGCCAAAGAGGACAGTATAAAAGGGTATAATGTGTAGGTTTAGGCCATCAAATTTATCATCAAAAGGTGGGTCTATAAATACATCCAAGTCACAATGATAAGAGGAAATCCAAACAAGTTAAAAGAGGATATTCAAGTGAAAAATTTGGACACCATGAGATAAGAGTTATGAGATAAAGGTTCATTATGGAGAGAATTGAAAAAAGAGAGAAATTTGAGAAGTATGATAATCAAGGATACATGGTAAATGATAAAAGGACAAGTATGCACTAAGAATGATAATAAGGTAGTCCTGACCATCATCCTTTCAAAGTGATGCAATGATAGGGAGGTCTTTGACATAATCAATGCATTTTGAGATCCATCAACCACTTTTACAAACTTCAAAACCCTCTCTAGGGTTATCTTCTTTGTAATCACCCTACTTGCCTAGTAGGTAACTAGACCTTGTTTTTAGGCCTTATCTCTCAAACACTCTAACAAACTCAAAAACTCTACACCTTTTTACACACCCAATATGCCCAGTCAAAACATGTCATGGAATAACCATAGGTCTCTTTAGACTAACTTCCCTTAAATTGACCTTTAGTACTGAAAAGGGCTCCAATTAGCCCACTTTTCCAAAGGAACACACCTCCAATCTTGCTGCCAACTCAAAATTCCACTTGACAGTCCTCAAACTACCTCCAAAACCTTAGATTCTTCAACCTTTGAGTCAAAAATCGCTCACTATGACCCTCTTTTAGGAAACCCTCATTTTTCACCAAATAAGCAAGGGTTTATAGAAGAACCCATCTCCAGACCACTAAAAATCACAAAACCTCTTCAAACACTCTTAAATCAACCTGCAAAAACTTGATTCACCCTCACAATATGCTGCCCCCAAACTTTACTCACTTTCCCAGCCTAAAACCTCACTTTTCCACTCAAAAATGCTCTTTTCTCAATTAGGGCTTCATGCCCAAGCATCCAATTGACCTCCCCTACCTTTGAAGACATTCTATCACATCACACTCCACCTGATAACACTAAAACAAATAGGTTCTAACCGTCTTCCAAACTATTACTTCAATCTACCTTCCTTAGCTATGCCTTTTTGGCCTAAAATTATGCATTTCCACAAGGGCAGCGTGGAGAACTCCACAAAATGACTTTACCAAACTTAAACACTTATTCCTACACCTATTCTACCCTAACCAGGCCCATTCCACTAAAATATGGCATGTATAGTAGGTGGAATGGCCTTTTAACTCATTCTAGCCTTCAAACCCTTGAAACCCCTGTTTTAGACAAGTTCAAGCAAAATGCACACCAAATGCCTCAATTCTAATAAAATTCACACGAAAACACTCTAAAGTGAAGTTAGAACATGTATGAAACAATCCCAAGAGCCAATCAAACTGACAAAGACCTGTACAGAGCTGTACACAAGCTGGAAATGATGAAAGTACATAGAAAATAACAGTAAACAGTGGTATTTTAATTGATTTTCTCCTTCAAACTCTTCAACAACAAACATATTTTAGTTCTCAACATATATATAACTCAACCAACACCTCACAATGCCTAAAAATACCTTTCAATTTCCCATGTCTGTTGGGCTTCTACAAGATTGCACTTTTTTGTAATTTTCATTTTTTGACATGACAACATTTTTGTAATTTAGCAACATTTGCACATTGACCCTACCTAGACCCAAAACTAAAAAAAAAATTACATGATGGCCAAACATGGACTTATTTCACATAATCAAGACTAAATCAACCCTAACTTGACTCATTTCAAAAAAATTAGAAGCATAGTGCTCTGCACCATTCACTCGGCCATGAAATCTTTCCAAGTCCCTTGGAAGTCTTCAACTCTTGAACCTGAAATAACTCTTTGATATTTAACTCTTTGATGCACCTCCATGTAGTCTTCCATGCTCTTCTCCATTTGATCTTCATCTTCACCTTTGGCTTGAACTTTTCCATGCAAAGTAGTACTCTTCTTGTCTTGTCAATTTGGATCTACATCTCCATGCTTTGATTTGTCATCAACTTCTTCATCCATATGCTTCCATTTTATTCTTCAGCTTCTTTCATTGCAAGATAGTCCACACTTTGTCTTTCCTCTTTCATCTTAACCCTTGGTTTGACTCCCATCAAAATAATTATCAAAACAAGGAAGTAATAAAGGACTCCCTTCACTCTTTTCCTCTTAACCTTCCTCTTCACAACCATCTTTAGGTTCTTCATTTTTTGAACCCCTATACAATCAAGTTTAACAATCTCTATCATCGCAGCATACAACTACCCCTCAACCAATCTTGTCATCCAAGGATAACTCTATGTCCTTACCACATCACTATCTCTCTTCTCCGCTTCATTTGGAGACTTCACAAACACTCTCTCTTTAGCCTTCTCTTGTCCTATCACTATCAACTTCACATATTTGGTCCCTTCCATCATTGAGACCCTTTCCAAACTCATTACCTTTACCTCTTCACCTCTCAGGGTGACTGTAACTTCCCTTTTCTCTTCAATCTCTTCAAACTCTTGCACTAACCTTTTCAATTCTCCTTGGCTCACTATCCTCTGTGTCTTCTTATCTTGCACTAGACTCTTTGCTTTTACCATCACTATATTCTCAAGTTCTCTGATTACTGTATTGGAAAACTGTGACTACCCAAAAACCTCTTGTCCCATCAATGGAAAAAGTATCTTATCCTCCATGTTCTCACTTTGCTTCTCTTCAGCTTCAACCATCTCACACTCTTTCACTTGCCATTTACCTTGGATTTTTGCATCTTTCACTCTCCTAACTTGTATCAAACATTCTGCCTCATTCATCACTATGTTTTCAGACTTATATACTTATGTATTAGAAGTGCTTGACTACCCATTGTCCTCATTTTCCTTCAAGGGACACAACATTTCCCCCACCATAATATTTTCACTCTTCACAAGCCCATCTTGGCTTACCTCAATCCATTCACTATCCTTTACTTTACCTTCTACCCATGCCTTCATTCTCTCTGCCTCTAAGACCTCTTTTCCATTAGGTCTTCCATCTTCATTGCTATCAAACTTTTGATGCCTTCCATATTCTTTTCCATTCAGTGGAAAATATACCTCTCCTATTGTGACCTTTCTAGGCCAATCTTTCCTTTCCTTAGGCAACTCACTTTCACTCATCTTTTCTTTTCCTCTTATCAAGGTCTCTGCCCCATGAATTTTTTTCTCACAAACCTTTGTATTAGATCTACATACCTCTGATTTGACAGTATTTGACTATCTTGCACCCTCTTTTTCTTTGGTTTTCCAAAATTCATTCCCTCTCTTGTATTCATCATGCTTTCTTGACTCATCTTGCATCTTCATAAAGAATTCTTTCTTGACCTCTTCTACCTCAACTCTCATCACCAAATTTTCCTCTTTCCTTTCTACCATTGCATCCTTGTCTATTCTTGTTGTCTCAGCACTTTCCTTTTTGTTAGTGGTTGCAACTTAACAATACTTGTCTTCCTCAGGCCTTAAAAACTCTTTTCTATCCTTCATTATTACTCTTGCTTTCTTGCTCTGTCCCTAATCCTTTTCCACCAAAGGAATTGATGGAGCTTCAAATTTTTGCTCATTGTTTGTCACTCATGTCCTGCCTTATGTCTTTGGTCTTCCATGGTGTTGGAAAATTTTTTAAGGTTGGGGTTTTAGATTTTCCTACATGTAAAACCCTTATGTTATTTTACGCCTTGGTCGGGATCTATCTCGCTATTACTTTTGGAGGGTTTTTAAAACATCTTATGTCCTATCGGTTCATCTAGGCCTGGTCCCTTTAGTCTTAATATTTTATCTCCTCTACGGATTTTATTTTCCTAAGTCCTGGTTGGCCCTGTGTTTCATGGTTTTAAAACTACTTATGTTGTTGTTTTCCATCCGCATAGTGATGTACCCTTGTCCTTTAATGAATGTTTTATTTTGCAGAGTGATGAAATTCGCGCTACCGTTGATCATTTTCCTTCAGATATCAATGGTTTCCCGCCATCCCAAGATCAAGAATTGTAGGATTGTGAAATCACGGGCGGGAGCCACGTGTCCTATCTAGGGAATCAAACTTGTGTCACCGCTGATCAATTACCATTTGATCTCAGTCGTTCCCCACCATCCTTCAATGATGCTTTGGTTGATTTTTAAATCATGGGCAGGCACCATGTGGATTTCCTTGGTGAGCACGATGGAGATAAGTTTGTATGTTGTCGATCAATTATTGTCAGAAATCAACAGTTTCCCGCCATCCTATGATCCAAAATTGCAAGATCGCGATATCATGGGTAGGCGCCACGTGTCTCATCTGATGAAGCCGAAAAGATAAAAGGAATTATTGTCTGGCCTTAATACATTGAAAGGCAGGTTACTAAAGTTCTCTTAAAATGCACATGCTTCAAATCGACGGATATGTTATAATCTTGATAGAAAAGCTACTCGAGGGTTAACGATAAGGCTGGTGACTACGTTGAAGGAATGAGATCACCGATGTTCAAGATCAATAGTTGCCCGCCATCGCGTGATCAGAAGTTGTAGGATTGTGATATCATGGGCAAATGCCATGTGGATTTCCTTCAGAGCGTATGGTATGGTGGGCCCCTTATTGCTATGTTGGCGATTATGTCAACCTATTTTGAAGGTGATCGTCAATGATTTGATCAAACTGAAGAATTGACGGCATGAATTTAAATCTACATCAAATATGGTTGGAGTCATTCGTGCAGTGCACGAGTGGGCTTTAATGGCAGATGAGACACTTCCTAGCACAATTTGATCAACATAAATTCAATTCTCCTACTTTATTTGTATCACAAACCATTCAACTATTTTGCGAAGCAGTTTCAGAGCTGAAGGTTGAATTGTGATTTTCTACAACCAAAATTTAGGATTTCTGTGAACAAAGCCGAGAGTTAATTTTTGTGTCTTCTGGTCATTTTGCACTTAAAATTGGGAAATAATTAGTTGTGTTTGTCAGTGAGTTTGTTGATAAGCATGTTAGGGATATAGTTTAATTATAGATTGCGAGAAGTTGTAGTATTTTGTTCTGTAATTTCCTATCTTTGGTTAGTCCTAGATACTTGAGGTGTGAAGTTATAAGAAGCCCTAGTTTGTCTGAGATGGCACCACTGAAACAACATTCTAGCCAAGTTGATTATTTAAAAAGAAATCTATACGATGACTTCCTGGATCAGTTGCCCTTGTCAACAAATGATAGGAGGAAGGGATTGGTTATGATACGAGGGAAAATCCTGGGGGAGGGGTTAGTGTATAATGGCTCCAACATTGTCAATGCTAGGGTTCCCCTCACAGGTTTTGAAATGTTCAGATTGTGGTACGGGTAGAGGAATTTTCCTCACCACTTCTCAAATGGATGGATGTATGATATGGGGAAGCTAGTGGTACCAAATGTATTATGTAATGTAGACCAGCTTAGGGTAGTGGCTGCAAGATATGACCCTATCACACGGGTAATTAGAGATAATGATGGAGGTGTTCTACTGAGTATTAACAGAAAAGAGGTCCAACATATTTTTGATTTGAGTGAATCGAGTGAAGACTTGGTTTCTATCAACCTTGAAGAAATGAAGCAAGAGTATGCAAAGTTGAAATCTCTTTTTAGAGCAAGGTTGCATCCACCTCATCTGTTTAGGGTAGGAGGTTCAAAATTTAATATCAGCCCCAGTGACCAAGAACCTTTTAGATTAATTTTTTTTGCAAACCATTTCCTGGCCACTTTCTATTCATTGTGTCAGATTTTGGGTTTAATTTCTAGTGCGGTAATTCCCATTGCATACATGTTCATGGGGGTGCAAATACAACACCCTAACTTCTCTGTGACCTATGACTTCGCTTCTTTCTTGGCTGAGAGGATACATGAAGGGTTGTCAAAGCTGCAGAAGAATGATACTGATACTCAATTCTTTTGGTATTCTATGTTGATGCATATGTTTTTGTTTAAGAATGTTGACTTCTTTTCTGAGAAGATGAAATTAAGGAAATCGATTGATGGAGAAAGATTATCAGTACAGATATGGGCTACAGATTTATCTTGTAATAAGGAAAGCACTAGTTATGTGCAATTTGATAATTTTTTTGCTTCCAGATTAAGGGCTATATTGATGGTGAATGTACCTAGGGTCCCTGAGGAATTACATGATTTTCTCAGGCCAAAGGGGAGGAAGCCAGAATTGAAGGTTTACCATAACTGGGGTGACATTATCCCATACCCAGTTAGCACTGTTTTGAGAGTATATGGTTTTCAAGGAGCCCCTCATCTACTGCCATACAATGTGTCACCAAGAGTGGGGTTTGTAGAATTTATGTGGCAGATAGGTTGTATTCATGAGGAGAACCTCACTAGAAGGGGTAAGGGAACATTTTTCCTAGATTATACAGTGGTGTCTGATTTTGCATTTTCAAAGGGAGGCTGGACACATTTTGATAAATTCTTTGATGATTACCATTTGAGGTGTGGACCAAAGCGGCAGCATGATCTTGAGGGTTTCTTTTCCCTTTTCAGACAAAAAATAAAAGTTGACAAGTTTGTGCATGAATACAATTTCTCTGAGGACCTGATTAGATATGAATTTGATCTAAATAGGCAAGAGTTGAACAAGGAGAAATGGATAGCTTATGGTAAGCTATTAGATGTTGTGCACAAAATGGATCCAAAATATGATCCACTATTGGAGTTCAGTCCCCACCATAAGAAAATTGATTTTCTAATGGGGAATTTCAAAGAGATTATGGGCACTTTGAGAACAAAAATGATAAATTTACAATTAAGTCTGGATGTAAAAGAACAAGGTGCCAGACCAATTGAAAAAAGGCTAGTATATCAGCCTATAGAAAGGTGGCCCATTTATAGGAGCAAAAACGATAGCAACAGTGATGAGGAAGAAGTGGACAAAAAAGGAAAGAAAATTATGAGGGTGCCTCCACAACCAGGTCCAAAATTCAAAGTGCCTGGGGCAATCAAAATTATCTATTTAGAATCATCACCAGAAGATAGTTCCCCATCACCACAATTTGGGCCAAGCCCTAAAAGGAAAAGAATTGATCAACCACAGGAGGATCTGATGGATGAAATCATTGTTACTAATCAAGACATGCAAGTTGCTATGCCTTCCCCTCCTAGGCCAACTAAATTAGTTTTATCTGATTTAGATATGAAAGGTAAAACTGTACAAGATGCAATAATGGAAGCATGCAAGGAGTTTCTAGATGACAATACATTTGTAAAAACTCTTGTATTCTTGCAATTGGCATGTAGGATGAAATTTGAAGACTATCAAGATAAATGTAGGTAGAAAAGAAAACTAAGGCCTGGTAGGTCAAACCAGGAGAATGATGAGGAGCTAAAATCAGAATTAATAGAAGAATTCAAGAACATCACTCCTGAAGAAGGAAGAAAACTGGTGAGTCAGGCTAGTGTATTGATTTTTCCTGAGTGGGACATTGCAAATGTTGTGGCCTATAATGCTATTATGAAGTCCAAGCATCCCTTTCGAGATTCTGAAGAAGAAGTCAAGGCAGCATTGCAAAACTCTGCCTTCAGTGAAGAATATGAAACTTTGGCAATCCAGGCATTCACCCCACAAGGGAGAAAACTAGATGTTTCTGATATTAATCCAAATTTCAAAGGAGGATTAATAATAAAGAGAGCTTCAGAGACCTCAACCACCGAGGCCACTAATTTAACTATGAATGTGTCCAAATTGGCCCAAACGACTACTAAAAGGGAAGAAGTTGAAAGGAAGAGCTTAATGGAAAAATATAACCTTTCAATTGAGGAGTACAGCAAGATGCAGCAAAAAAATGTTGAGTTGCAAACTGACGTGGAAAGGTTCAGGTATAGACAGATTGGGGAGACATCAAGTGCTCCAAGAACCAGTACATTACCTTCCACAACAGGTTTGTGCCTCCTGCTTCTCCAATTATTTCCACACCAGGATCTCCCAGTTAGAATCCTACCCTCACCCCTTCTTTAGAGGAAATAGAAGAAGAAACAGAGTGCTCTGTTGATCCTACAAAGAAGCAGCTCTTGCAAAAGATTGATGAATTGCAGGCATCATTAAAGGTAAATGAGGAGGGATCTCTTTTAAAGAAAAAGGAGATTGTTACTACTGTTTTAAGGCATTTAAATGAAAAGGTTCATAGTAAATTTCTATCTATACATTCTTTATATTCTTTTTTGTTAGAAGTAATAAAGAATATTGATAGGGATCAGGAGGTAGTGATACCAATAATTGAAAATTGGATCCCTAGGGCCAATGATCTGGATATCATGTATAAGGCCTCAAGGTTTGATATAAATAATAGACCCCAATCATTAAATCCTACTCATGTGCTAGTGAAATCATTGCAAGGTTTTCAGACCTTGCCAGATGACTTGAGTAGGAAGATAAAGGAGTTGGTGAAGAATTTCAATGATTGGGGTAACACATTGTTACCTGATATAATTGATGAGTAGCGGAAAATTAGGTCACTCCAACAATGGTAGAATCAAGCAAGTGAGGTCATCAATGATCAAACTAATTCAATTTGTGATGACTCGGAATATGATTTTTTGGTGAACTGTATGGATAAAATCATTAGTACCAGCTCATTTTTGGAATCTTTTGAAAGGGATACAAATCAGGTAGCGGTAAAATACACACCTTATAATTCCAAGTTGGATGAGGTAATTAATTTTGACTAGCCGACTGATGAGGAGTACTAGAAATGGGTAACTAAATATTTGACTGAGGAAGAGTAAAAGGAGTGGACTACTAACAGGTGTCAAATCAGATATTGTGGTTGCAACGGTTCCAATTTTTTGTTGATGGCATTCTTGGCGTGGGTTTCTTGTGGTTTTTTGTTATTGCATCAACGTTCCTCAGCTGATATGATGAACAAGAATATTCTCCAAGGTGATGGTTGTTGTAACAATTTTTGGAATATCACCAGGTGCTCCAATTGGCTGATGACATGTGTACTTTCTGGCTCGATGCTTGTTTGCTCCTTCATTCTCTATAAGAAGGATTTCAAGGCTAGAAGTACGGGTTAGCAAGTTAGATAATTTTTGGTCAAGTCTAGGTGAAGTTACAGAGCAATGGTAAAGTCTGATGGTTTTAGAGAAATGCAATTTAGGTTTTGAGTCATTCTATAACAAGTTTTGAGTTCATGGGGATTTAATGTTGTATGACAGTACTAGCATTTGAGTTGAAATAATAAATTCAAGCTCATGTCTCTCCATTGTACATGCATATCTAAACTTTGAATGAAATAACTAAGGGTTGTTTTATACATCTCACTGTTGTGGTGTGTATGATTCTATTTTAGCTTTAATTCAAAGAATTAATTAAAATGCTTGAATGGGATTATAGGCGGATATGTTATGTATAAGGATTTGATAAGTAGTTTTGGGTTAGAATGCATATTGATGAAATTGTAATGCAATATTGTCAAGGATCTTATATGTCATATATTAAATTTGTCGTAAACCCCTAGATGCTTATGAACTTGACTCCTGCAATGGATGTATGGCACTGATCTAAGTTGTACTTATTCGTGTAGTTCAGTATTTGTTTATCTTTTCCTAGAGCTTGCTACAAATCTCAAATCAATGACTATCTTATACAATGGATTATGTTTAATTATCTCATGCTCTAGATAGTTTATATTGTCTATGAACAGCCAATTCTAGTTGATATTATCCTATCGTGTTGAGCTATTAAGTGAGATGATCTGCTATTGTTAATGTTGTTTATAATAATGGTGCAGAGGTTGTAAACACATTAAGGGATCACCCTCGTAGGTCTTGTAGAGCCCGAAGTGTAGGAGGCTTTTTTTAAGTCCTCGTCAATTGGTCTAGGTCCTTCGAGCTGCCTTTGATTGGAATTGGAAATCCCATAGGTAGATTAGAAGACAAACCTGGTTACATTGTAAAAAGAACCAAAAAAATGGTGACTCTGTTGTGGAGCTAATTTTAAGTATTTCTTGTTAGTGTGTCGGTTGTCCATTTTGCATAGAGTTTTCATAGTATTTTTGTGATTTGAAGGTTGAGCCTAAAATTCTGTGTTAGGTTTGTCCACTTCTTCTATTTTCATAAGAGTTAAAAGTTTGTTGTAAAGCACTTTTTGTGTGTTGTCAGTAAGAGGTTCCAAAAGGTTTTTATATTCTACCACGTGTCTTTAGGTATTTGGTATTCCCAAGAAAATTGGGTGGCAACTCTGAAGTCTGTGCACCGGTGTGCATTTTATTGTGAAAGGTTTGTTGTAAGTGGAAGGAACTTTTGGACAAGTACAAAGAATGAAGAACACCAGGTCATTCATGAAGAATCATCTGGAACAGAAATTGGAAGGTGAACTTCCCAAACTAAAGAAGAAGGACTGGATAAAGAAAAGACTAGAATCTAGTAATGTTGCTCTCGCATCACAGGACTTTGTACACCAAGGTACAAATAAGCTTTTACACCTTATCCCTGAGAATCTTGAAGAGGTGTCTAGGCATTCTGAGTCAAACAGTGGTGGATTTTCTGATTCATTATTTGCTACACCGGTTCAAGAAGATGTGACATGTCAGAATAAAGGGCTTATTAGTATCAAATATGCTGAAAAGAGAAGAGGAAGGAGTAGAATTCGAAGCCATCACAGAGAATGCACAAGTGATGTGCCTCCTCCTCCTGTTGAAAATGATGTAAACCCTTTATTGTCTGAACATGTGCTGGAAGAGGTCAATCTAATAGACCTATATGATACATCAGGTTCTGAGGTGACTTTTCTTGACCCTAATGATGTTTTTGGAAACATTAATTCTTTGAGGCAGGAAATCCAAAATCACGCTGAGCTCAGGAAGAAGAGAGAAAAAGAAAGAGAAGCAAAGTTGAGGGATGTTGTGATTGAAAGGAATAGGTTGATGAGACAGTTGGCAACCATGAAGCTCCTAAACAAAGATGAACCTAAACCAAGTGTTGAGGGTCCGGTTGTACAAAAAGTTGCTAATAAGGAAGCAAAACCTGTATCTAAAAAAAACCCTGGAGCTCCCAGCGAGGATAAGGTAAGTTCCAAACCTGCTGACCCAAAGCCCTCAAATCATGACCCAAATCCTTCAAATCATGATAAGTCTCAACCAAGTAATAACAACCCTAAGCCTATCGTGGATAATGGAAAACAAAAGGTTGAGGGGATTAAAATAAAAGAGGTGACTCCCCATTCCACTCAACAAGATCTCCAGCCACATGTGTCATTTCAAACAGAATCTGCCTTAGAAAAGGATAGGAAGGAGAGTGAAGCTCTGGCAGAAGAGTTGGAGAGAACAAAGATTGAGGCTGCAAATGCAGAAATGAAGAGGAAAATAAGTTTCCTAAAGATGTCAAACATGGATGAGGCTACACAAGATGCAACCTCATCAAGTCACCAAAATGTTTTAAAGGATGGTCCTAAAACTAATCCAGACCCCACCATAAATAGTTCTAGCTTGAAGACTCATGCAAATAGGTCTATACATCCAAACCATGATAGTTCTAGAGTACAAGATTTAGGGTCTGGTGTTGATCCTCAGATTAATGAAGGATTATTTCAATGACAACCTATACAGTTGGAAAGGTATAGGCCTTTATTCTTTGACGATATCCCTGGTTATCCAAATCTCATCCCTGCTAACTTGAGAGAAAAGATGAATAAGTTTGTTGATAATAATGATGTAACAGCAGAGGAAAACTTGAAAGCTTTTATGGATATGCTAAATGATTATGAGGTAGAACATGAAGATGTTGTAATGAAATTGTTTGTAGAATCTTTGGTAGAAGATGCAAGGGATTGGTATAGAGGTCTATCTAATGCTATTATTGGTTCATGGGATGAGTTTGAAAAGTGTTTCAAGGAGCAGTATGGTGATAAAACTAATGCTAGTTTTATGTTAAATGAATTTAATAACATCAAGAAGTCATTGAATGAGCCTGTGATAGAGTTTAATTTAATATTTTAGAAAGCAATGTATAAGTTGTTTAAGGTTTTGAGGCTTGATGAGAATGTTTGTTTAACTACATATTTCAATGCTTTTGATGCTAAAATGGCCTATCTCCTCAGAGATAACGACCCTCAAACTATGAGGGATGCATTTAGGGTGGCTATAAATATTGAGTAATAGAAGAGCTTCTGGGAAGTATGGTAGGAGAGAAGAACCTACACTTTTGAAAAATCCTAGAAATAAGACTGAGAATGTCCCTGCTACAAAGCCTAAGAATGATGAAAAGTGGGAAAAGGTTTACAATACTCTAAAAGACATAAAACAAACTGTTGCTAAGCAAGAGAAGGGTATAGGAAATGAAAGGAAATCCTATAATAGAAATGATAGGCAGCCTAGATTGCAAAATTATCCTTACAATACAAATTGGAAAGATGGAAAACCAATCTTGCTTAGCCAGAAGCCTAAAAATGATCAACATACACCAGACCCCTTACAAAAACATTCAGTGAATCTAGTACCGGATAGACCATGGTGTGAAGTGTGTGAGCATCCACATGATCAAAATTATTGTGGTGTTGCTCAATTTCTTGTTGTTGAGGAAATAGAGGAGGATTCTCATGAGCAGACATCAGAATATGAGCAAGATGATGTAGATGTTTGTATGGATAGATCATACATTGATGAGGCAGAACGTTCCTCTAATGATGAAGTACAGGAAGCTGATGTGGATAATCAGAGGTAGAGAAGTGAGATGTATCATCAACAGGTCTTTTCTGATGAGGAAGATGATTTTGATCATAATGCTTGCAATATGGAACAGGCTGAAAATTCAGTGTCCTTAAGGAGACCATTAGAAGAAGAGATTGCAAGATTGACTGAGGAAATGGCTGCTCATATGAGAAGTTCACTTCAATTGAGAAATAGGACTGTGGGCGGTGAGCAGGGTCAACCTGTTAGCCTGTTTATTAAAGAACAAAAGGATAAAAACAAAGGTGTTAAGGTTGACAACAAAAAAGATATTGTGAAAGTAAAAGAAGTCAAGAGTGATAAGGTTTGGGCAAAAAATAATGAAGCCCCAAAGTCTCAAGAAGGTGTGACTTCGTCACTGGTGAAGACTAAGGTGATTACAAAAGTAGTTGAACCTGTTGTAGAGGATAAGAAGCAAAAGAAGCTAGGAGGAAGTAATCAGCTAGAGAAAAAAGAAAATGATCATGAAGGTATGATGTCTAATTTTCATAAATATACACCTGTGGATATGTTTCATGTTCTTTCTCAAGTTAAAGTAACTGTACCTTTGCTAGAGATGATGAGAATAAATGAACACAAAGAAAAGACAATAATCTTGATCACAGATGTTGTTGGTAATAAGACTAAACAAGGAAGTGGTAAAGAAGTGAAGGATAAAGAGAAAGAAAAGGAAGTGGAGGGAATTGTGTCACAAATTCCCCCTGTGTATTTAGGAAATTCTATTAACATGTGCCTTGAAAACATAACCCCTTTTTTCTTAAGTGTGGATATAAATGGGAAAACTTTAAAGAACTGTATGATAGATTCAGGGGCATCAAATAATGTTATGCCAGTCAAAATAATGGAGGAAATGGGCTTGAAAATAGATACTACTCAAGGTAAATGTTATGCTATGGATTCAAGAGAGGTGATAGTTATTGGAACTATCAGAGCATTGCTTTATAAATTGACTCAGTACCCTGACAAAGATTTAGTCATGACTTTATTAGTCGTAGACATCCCACCTCATTTTGGGATGCTTTTGTCAAGAAAATGGAGTGCATCAATGGGGGGTAACATGCAATGTGATTTTTCATTTTCTACTTTCTCCATTGATGGTAAGGATTTCAAAATTGAAAGAGAGTCAAAAGTACCTCATATGATTGAGCATGGCCCGATTGAGAATATGACATGTTTTATTGATAGTGGTATAGATGAATTTCGGGTTGAGGAGTTCCCTAGCAATTTTGATAAGCCTACTGCATTGATTGATACAGAAATAAAACAATTGTCAGAATCTGATGATTTGTGGACTATGTATTTTGATGGTGCAAGTTCAAAAGAAGGGTCTGGTGCAAGTATCTTGTTACGGTCACTAAGTGGAAAGACATTTAGGTTTTCTTTCACTTTGTTATTTGAATATACAAATAATGTGGCAAAGTATGAAGCCCTGTTACTAGCATTGAGATTGGCTGAAAAATATGGGATCAAGAAGCTCAAGGCGATTAGGGATTCTGAGCTTGTGGTTTCCCAAGTCAAATCCAAGTTTGTATCAAAGAACAAGAGGTTGAAAAAGTATAGGAATGTTGTTTGGGATGAATTGGAAAGCTTTGATGCATTTGGCATAGGATGAATGGAAAGAGGTCAAAACAAAGTGGTAGACCTATTAGCCAACATTGCATTAAAACCTGATGATATGAATTATGCTAGAATTTCAAAAGTTGAGGTGCAAACCAAGCCATCTATCCCTGATAATATAAAAAATTGGCAAGTTTTTGATAATGATGATGACATATTAAAGTTTTTGAATTGTGTGGGAGAGTATGAAAATCAAGAAATTGACTTTGGAGCTTTTGTTGAAAATATTGATGGTAAGGATACCATATTTGGAAATGAGGTCATTTAGTTAAAGACAAACATAATTCCCAAGGGTCTGGTTGTATTAGAAAGAGTGTTCGATAATCAAGATAAGACAAAGGCTAATCACACTACCCCCCATCCTGATGACTTGGAAGAGATCAATCTTGGAACAGAAGCATCCCCAAAGAAGGTGTATATTGGAAAGAAAATGTAACCAAAGGTGAGAAGGATGCTAATTCACTTATTAAGGAAGTTTAGGCATGTGTTTGCATGGTCCTATGATCACCTTAAGGCATACAAGGAGGATCTTTTCCAACATGAGATTCCTCTGCGGGATGATGCCAAGCCATTCAGACAAAAGCAAAGGCCTATTAATCCCACCTTGGCCCCCAAAATGCAAGAAGAATTAATGAAATTAAGGGATGTAGGAATCATCAAGCCAATCATACATTCATCCTGGGTATCAAACTTGGTACCAGTAAGGAAGAAAAATGGAGACATCAAGTTATGAGTAGATTTCATAAATTTGAATGTGTCTTCATTAAAAGATAATTATCCATTACCCAATATGGAAGCCATGTTGCAAAGGGTGACAGGCTATGAATTAATGTCTATGATGGATGGTTTTTCTGGTTATAACCAACTTATGGTCAAAGAGTCTAAGCAGTTCAAGATAGCTTTCACCACACTATGGAGAACATATGTTTATGTAAGAATACCATTTGGTCTAACAAATGCAGGGGATACTTTTCAAAGAGCCATGGATGTGGCATTTTCAGATTTCATTATTTTTTTTTTTGTGATTTACCAAGATGACTTGACAGCATATTCTAAAAAGGATGAGGATCATTGTGAGCACCTGGAGAAGGTATTCATTAGAGCCTTGGAGTATGGTATTTATTTTAATCCAAAGAAATGTGTTTTTGGAGTACTAGAAGGAAAACTATTGGGACATATAGTTTCCAAGGATGGAGAAAAAATTGATCCAGAGAGGGTAATTGCAATTGATAAAGTTCCACAACCCCGAAGTGTCAAAGGAATACAGTCTTTCTTTGGACAAATAAATTTCTTGAGGACGTTTGTGAAAAATTTTGCTGAGATAGTTCACCCTATTTCCAAAATGCTCAAGAAAGGAGCCAAGGTTGAATGGGATAATGAGTCAGTGCAGGCTTTCCAAGCCATTAAGCAATCAATAAAGGAGGCTCCTGTGTTAAGAACCCCTGATTTTTCTAAACCTTTACAGCTTTTCTCATTTGCTTCTTTCCACACAATTGCAGCTGTGTTATTGCAAAAGAATGCAGAAGGTTTTGAACAGCCTGTAGCCTTTTTCAACAAATATTTACAAGCTATTGAACTTAAGTATGATATAAATGAAAAATAGGCATATGTACTGGTAAAATCAATAAAGGCTTTTAGGCCTTATTTGATGGGAGCTATTGTAATTGCCTATGTGCCTAGTGTTGTTGTTAAGGACATCTTCACACAACAAGAAGTGTCAGGAAGAAGGTGTAAATGGATAAATAGGATCCAAGAATTCAATATTGAGGTCCAAATTACCAAAGTGGTGAGAGGAAAAGGATTGGCCAAGCTTATGGCCCAAAGTAATCTGGAAGAAAATTAGATAAATTTGCTAGAAGAGGAGAATAGATCACATATATGTGATATGGAGCATTCAAAATGGAATAGAGATGTGATATATTATCTATAAAGAATGAAATGTCCTGAAAACTTGAGTGAAAGTGAGAAAAGGACATTGAAGTTACATGCTATCAAGTACGTTATTGTAGATGGAAAGCTCTGGTGGAGAAATGGAGAAGGTTTCATGTTGAAGTGTGTTGACCAAGATCAAGCAAAAGAACTTCTGAGTGAGATGCATGGTGGAGTTTGTGGAGGACATTATATGGCTAAAACAACTGCACATAAGGTAATGAGGGCTGGATTTTGGTGGCCTACAATTTTTAAGGATGCACACCAATTAGTAAAGACATGTGATGCTTGTCAATGTTTCTCTGGTAAGTTAAAGTTTTCTAGTAACTTGCCTCTAAAACCAGTCATAGTATAAGCTCCATTTTAGTAGTGGAGTATTGATTTTGTAGGAGAGATAGCATGTAAATCTAGTGGAGGCCACTCATGGATATTGGTGGCCACTGATTATTTCACCAAGTGGGTGGAAGCAATTCCAACAAAGAAAGCCACTAGTAAAGTGGTAATTGACTTCCTGATGAACAACATATTGACTAGATTTGGATGTCTAGAAAGGATTGTATCAGACAATGCAATGTGTTTTAGATCTGAAGAATACATAGAATTTTGTGAGAAGCATGGCATCCAAATTTCTTATTCATCACCATATCACCCACAGGGAAATGGACAAGCAAAATCAAGCAATAAAAGCTTGATGAAGATTATTAAAAGAATCCTGGATCAGAATAAAAAGGCTTGGGATTCTAAGCTGAATTAGCAGTCTGGGCAGATAGGGTAACTATGAAGAAGGAAGTAGGTTGTGCCCCATTCGACTTGGTTTATGGGATAAATGCCAGGTTGCCCCAAAATAACTTAATGGAAATGTATAAATGTTTCCAGATGTATGATAACGAAATTGATGATGAGATGCAATTGAGAGTGGAAGCTCTTATAGAATTGGATGAAACCAGGAGGGAAGCACAAAACAGAAATGCAAAGTTGCAGTTGCAAGTAAAGAATTTGTATAACAAAAGGGAAACTACTAGGAGTTTCAAAGATGGATATTTGGTTTTAATGTGGAATACCAGACTGGAAGATAAAGGGAAACATGGTAAATTTGATGCAATTTGGTTGGGTCCATTTTTTATTAATGGTAAGTGGGGTGAAGATTCATACTTCTTCCAAGATATGACAGGGGATATTCTTGAACTTCCAGCTCATGGATAGTTCTTAAAGTTATACTTCACTTGAAGTATTCATTTCCATGAATAGTAGTTTAGGTTTGTATATTTTCTACATAGGTTGGGTTGTTTTTTCCGAACAATCACTTTTTGGTTGTCTTTGCCTCTTGGTCTACTCTTCCTGAGATTCTGAATTCTCACTTCATTCCAGTGGAATGAACGTCCCCAACTGGAGCCACTGATGGAGCTTCAAATTTTTGCTCCTTGTTTGTCACTCATGTACTACCTTATGTCTCTGGTCTTTCATGGTGTTGGAAAATTTTTAAAGGTTGTAGTTTTAGCTTTTCCTACATGTAAAACCTGTTGATCATTGTTTCTGCACAACAACAACAACACAGACAAGATGCAATATCCTATCTCTCTTAAAAGGTAAATCTCTATCAGCAAGCCTCAAGAGATAACCCCAAGGTCTTCATGTTAGGTCTTGACAATGCACAAACAACTTAGTGATAAATGTGAAATTGCTGGTAATCACAATGGGACCTTACTACAAGAAAACTATTGAATCAATTTTGTCAGATTTAACAAAATGGTGACATTTCAATCCTAGATGTTACCCAATAATCAAAGAAATAGAAAAAGAGTGAGGGTTTCAAAGAGATTTCTAAATCTAATATTACTCCTAAGATTAACAATGAAAGTAACCAATACCCAAAACGGACCAATCCTTCCAAAACTAATTTATGCTTGACCCAGATAAATCTGCAATCTTGTAGAAACAGTGCAATCTTCTAAGGCTCTTAAGATTTTCAAACCATGAACATGCATTCAAATAACCCTATTGCAGTTAAAATGAATAACATTCATGATTGAACTAAGCACAAGGAATATAAAGTCCAGGCTAACTTTGCAAAGAAACTAACAATCAGTTGGTTGCGAAAAGTATGGACTAAAGGATTGCTGCAACGTTCGAGTATCAAACTGCCAACATTATTGAATCAGATTTAATCTAAACATTAACCTCCTCAAAACAATTTTAAAGATGGAAAACAAGAACCATGCAAGACAACAGAATACCAGTATGGCACCAAATCACAATGACATTACTTATATTGGAATTATCCACTGTATCAACAATTCTGGCTTTCTGTTACAATATTTGCTTGGGAGCAACTACTTGCTAATTTTAAACTACCTCTAACTAGCTCTGTTCTCTAACCTTCTAACTATTTTCCTCACTATCTAACCATCAAAACCATCTAACCCTTTACAAAGGGGCCCAAATTCCCAATATATAGAAACTCTAGAGAAACCCGTCGGCCAGGCAAGGGTTTCATAGTAATAACTTTGCGCAACCACCCGGCCAAGAGGGTCGTCAAAATGGGTCAAACCAATATTAAATGCACGTCCTGTCTAGGTCGGCCCAGGATCTGTGATGTAGCCCAGACGACGCGCGGGAAGATAATGGGGAAGCACAAATCGTGCCGCAACCTATCATTAGCTCTCTTCCCTACTATCCTTGCGCGATCTGACTCCTCATGTAGCTTCAAGAACGCTCCATCTAAGTCGGCCATAGGTGGTACTGGCAGAACCCTAAGTCGCCTCTCAATGGACGCAATCTCCTCCCTTGAGTGTTTGACGGACCTATCCCACTCTGCCTTGTATGTCACATGCTTATCCATAACTGCGAGGTAGGTGGCCGCATCATCCAGTTGGTGCTCAGAAATAGAACCATCGTCAAGTGGTGCATACACGTCATGCCACCATTCTCTCAACTGTTCTAGGCTCAAGTACTTGGGCGCGATCTTCCTTCTTCCCATCATGATTTCAAAAAAAGTAATGGAGCCATCATAGATGCCAACCAGGGTGTCATCAATATGTTTTCTCTGTTTGTAAATTTTCCTCAACACCTTCTTCCTGATTTGCAACGTTTCAAACCATTCCCATGGCTCGGCAACTCTGGAAGAAGGAAGAATCCCGTCACTCACCAATCTGTCCCAGGTGTACTCCATTAGAGTTCTAGTTTTCTATAGGAGGAGGTCGGTGTCCTCTTTATCCTGTTCCATTACCTATTTCAACCATTCAGTTGTCATGGCAGCATCCTTCCCAGTTAATAAAATCTCCTTGATAGCTTCATCACCCTTGATTTGCACCCCTTTCAACCAATTTACAGTGGCAAGGGTGGAAGCTTTCATCTTTTCAAGCTCAGTTATGGTCTCCTGAGGCAGAGGATTGGTGGCAGAGCAAGAGGGATTGATTGACTGTAGCAGCTTCATTAACTCCTCCAAGCACTTCTTGAGATTCTCATTTTCTCTTTTTAGCTCCTGCTTGTTTTTTACTTCCCTTCTCAACCTGTCCACAATAACTGTACTAGAGACCTCATAATCCTCAATGTCCTACTCAACCGATGTAGGCCCAAGATTGAAAGTTTGTATATCGTAATCATTCCCAGCCACATTGTCCATGTTTTTATCTGGAACAGGGGTAGCAACATGAACAACCTTGTTATGTGCCTCATCCCTCTCAATCCTTGAGATCACTCTAGCCTTTTTCTTACCTTTATCTCTTCCAACTTTGGCTAGCAGTGCATCCCAATTTGGTGGACTATCTTCCACAACTACCTGTTTTCTTTTTTATTTCCTTGTCAAGCCACTCAGGGACAGCAGATTCCAATTGTGCCTCAACCTATTTTTGTTCATCTTGTTGACCTTTAGGTACCTCCTCATTCAAATTCTATTCATCAGGAGTTTCATCCACCTTGCTTTCTGCTTCTTCAACATGTTCCTCCTCTTGCCTAGGTGATGGGATCATTTCTGCCTCTACTTCCCTTGGAGGAGATTCAACCGCCTCATTTCTAATAGGAGAATCTGTATGTGCAACCACTGGGGATTGCATTATCTTTTCAATCTCTGCCTCTATACTGTGGAGATCACCTGCATGGAATTCTTCACCTTCAGTATCTGGATGATCTTCAACATTTTCTTCCTCACCTAGCTCACCTTGAACTTCATGGGCGGGAGGCACATCATCATGTCGCTCCTCACCAGAAACCACCAGTGGTAGGTCAGCCCCAAGCACACTGTCCTTAGGAGAAGGAGTCCTAGACTTCCTTGCATACACTGTGGCCTTCTCCTTTGTAATTTCAACATCTATTACTCGTGGGGCAACTTCTTCCACAACTCTGGAGCTAGCCTTCTCTGACAATTTTACAATTCTTTTCCTTTTGGGCATAGGAGCATCGACCTCAGGACTCTGCTAGGACTTCTTAGTCCTCATCCTCTTCTTGGCCTTTGGCCTTCTCTATTTTTCTATCCCTTGGACCTTTGTTTCTTGTACACCCTTAATCTTGACTTTGACAGGAGAGTCCAACTTGCCCTTGCCCTTAGGGTCCTGCTTGGCAGATTCTTCAGAAGTAGAATGGGGATCAAAATCTCCCATTAGGTCATAAGTGCATTTCACTCCTTTATTCTCCAACTCCCACAAAGTGTGTTTGAGCCACATCTTGGTAAATTTGAGGACCGGATCCATCAGTTTCTTTAAATCTATTTGCTCCTCTTCCAACCAATCTACATCACCAATTGGTTTGTCCTTTATGGCCTCATAGGCATGATCCTGGATCAAGTTTCCATCATCCTCCAACTAGTCAGGAACTGCCCTTACATTATATAATCGAATTGACTCAACTGGGAGCCAGGAGAATTTCCTCTTTCTGACCTCGTACTCATCACCGCAGTTGGCCTAGTAGTCCTCCAAATTTACCTTATGGCTATATTCTCTACTGGCCTTCTTTTGAGCCTTTCCTGTGATGTCAAATCTGGATCTCCTGGAATGGAGAGTCATGCCGAGAGTACTCATTTCTTCTTCTGAAGCTTGGGTAGAACCAATGGAAGGACATACCTCTCCAGTGCCAATCCTTAGTGGAAAATCTCCACCAAATCCAGTCCTAGGTTTGTCCTTGACATTGGCATCAAAATCTCAAATCTGCCTGGTGACTTCCAGCAATATAATGTGGTCAGTGGGGTACCTTGGAAGTTCATATGGGGCTTTCTGGAAGCCATCAATCCGAAGGTAGGAGAAGGTTGGAAATTGAATAAACCAAGATCCATATTTCTTGATAAGTTCCTTGGCTTGATCTAAAATTCTGACATGCTCTGCTTCCTGAAGCACTCTGGTGATATGCATGGTAAATGCATCATTTGCTCTCCTATAATTTAAACCTCCCCAATGCAGTTGAGGGAAAACCTCATAGATAATATCCTGCCCAAAGGTGCCCCTTGTATCTAATCCTCTGTAGGGGTGGAACCTAGCAAGTGCATAAACCAAATAGGAGGTCATTGTGAAGGTCTTTGTCTGCAACACATTGGATAATTGCTCGTGAATCACTTGGCTAATGACCCCTGCCCAATGGTAGTCAATTTTCTCCTGCTCCATCCTTACAATTGCACGGTACATCCAATTCTCAAATGTACTAGCACTCTTCAATCCAACCACCCTAATAAGAAAGTTGATGGCATCATAGTATTCCTTCTTGAATTTTTCCCTGTACAGCTGCTTGGGCAATTTGGAGTAGTGTGACTTGGGCTTCTCCAGCCAGGAGTTGATTAGCTACTGAGACATCATGGTTTGGTCGTCATAGAACTCCTGAGCTGCCTAAATGGTGAATCCCACCACATGAGACTGTTCTGGCATATCAAAGGTCTGGGCAATGGAGACCGGGTTAAGATTTGCAATAACTCTCCCTTGAGGACCAATTATCCTCTGTGTGTCCTGATCATAATGCCTTGCGCATTATGATCAAGAATCCAGCAAGAATCACTACCGAGGGGAATCCAGCCACATGGGATAGGCCTGATTCTTTCATTCTTCTAGTCACCAAAGGGGAATCCTCAGCCACCATCCTTGCTTTAAACTCTTCATAGTTCCAGAGGCCAATGTTTGTATCAGTGACTTCTGACCAGACAAAAGTGATCTTACTCTTCGGGACCTTACTCTTAATGTCCAGCTTGATCTTCTATGCATCAGACAACGAGGAACCAGCTACCGTCCTGCTTGATTCAACATGACAAGGTAATAAAAATCACAGGAAAGCAATTTTAATTCATCAAAACACCATTAGAATGCATCTCATATAATCAAGGTGTTGCTAAAATTCCTATAAAATTACCACAGCAAATTTTGAGTTTCAAGGCCACCCGCAGAATCTGAGCTAGAGAGGAATTTCAGGAAATTCCAGTCTGCTCAGATTCCAATGGAGTAACCAAGAAACACCTACTTAACCCTTAAATTTGATAATTTTTCATCAGTAAACCACGTGGGAGATCCAAATGTAGCGTGAATAAACCAGAAAATGCATTGAAAATCACCAACATGTCATGCTCTTCAATATTCCTCTTCATTTCGTTAGATTTCAGGGAAATCCGTGAGGGACGGATTTCCGCGAAGAACAAGCCAAATAGGACCTTCGGGAAATCTGGGGAACACCAGATTTCGGAGAAATTCGGCCTTGACGGACATCCGCGGGCAGGAAAATTTTCGGACCAAAGGAGACTCTGGAGCGAAGGCTTCGGTAAAGGTTGGGATCTCGTGGAGAAGTCTCGGTGAAGGGGTGAAGTTGCGCCGAAAGGTGCTATCAGAAAGGATCTTGCCAAGACATGGTGGTTTCGGTGTGATGTCCTAGCGAAAAGGGACATAGCAAACATATCGATATGAGCCAAGGGTGGTCGAGGTAAGGTCTGGGCGAAATCATCTTGTCTCACCGACCAGCGAAGGCATGCGAGAGGCATTTGGCATGAAAAAGAAAATGTCATAGCGAACATGCGGACCAAGGAAGGCCTCGGTGAAGCGCTTGGAGTTCGGCTAGAGGTCCCAGTGACTGTGCTATGTCTCGCTAATGAAAAAGGTCCATCGGCATAACCTCTTGCCGACATTGAGAAGCCATCCCGACAAAAGATTAGGGCTCGCCTAGAGAAAAGATCTTGCTACAACATCTTGGTGAATGGCAGTAGTCACAGCGAATCCCGAAGGGATCGGCAAGAGTAGAATTTTGCGGTAAGGTCTCAATGAAAGGTGGATGCTACAGCAATAGAAAAGAACATGGCTCGGCAAAAGCGAACACGCTCGGCGGGAGGTCTCGCCAAAGGACGGATGTCCTGGTGAAACAAAATGACTATCTGTAGAGCTATTAGATCCTGCCATGACATCTTGGTGACCCAGGGGTCTGTCTTGTCGAAGGCGAACATGAACAAGCAGGTCGATGAGAGATCTCCTCGCAGGGTGAGGTCTTGGTGAAAGCAAAGTTCTCGCCGAAGGATATGGTTACAAGATCTCATCGGTGTAAAAACAATAGTGCCACGACGACAAGACAAGGACCAAAGAGAGCCCCTCGGTGAAACATAGGGCGATCGACATAAGGTCTCGCTGAAGATGAAAGGTCATAACGAAGAGACCTTGGAAGGGATGTATCATCCCGGACTGCGACACTAAGGCACGATTTCACCCAGACACTAAACCCACTAAGGATTTCAAAAATTTTAAACTAGGGCAAGCTAGGAATGGGCCCTTCATGAATTTCCTCTACACTCCAGGTCAATTTTAAAACGAGATAACCAGACACGACCCCGCCCATAGGTTTCATACCTCACCATCCACCATTAGCACATAGTCAAGCTCATAATTTAATTGCCTCCACTGTTGAGTCACTACTAGGGTTTACTAATTACTCTTGGGCAAAATGCATCAGAATGCAAATGGATACATGAACTCAAAACTCACCTGGGAGATGACAAAGGGTGCAATACCGAATAACCCTAGCATGGAATAAGCAGCTATGCCAAAATTTAAATCCCACAAGATTCACAATACCAACATGCCATTCATAATTCAATTCAATTCAAAGCAAAGTGATTAGGCACATACCATTATGAAGTGGAAATGAATTTAGAGGCAGCAAACGCGAAGCCCAAGGGTGCCCACAACCGACACCGGCAAGGACGCACAAGAAACCACCACCAAATCAAACAGTCCAAGCTCGAATGCCCCAAAATGAAGTCAATCAATTGCAGAAAAGCACTTCTCAGCTCAAATGATGGAAAACCATGGACATAACGGCGCAAAAGATCTCAGAAATCAAGTATAAACCAACCTTCAAAGTGTGTACAAAGCCATTAATGCCACAGACAAGACAACCAGAGAAGGGAATCCAGGAAACCAATGGCAGGGTGAAAACCGGGAAAATCCAGATCATGTGGAAATCCGCGAAGACCCAAAATTCCCAAGTCACAGTGCAAAACCGGAGTCCAAGCAGGATCTGGGAAAATCCGACCAGGGTGGAAAATCCTGAATCAGGGCAAAAGCTCGAAATTCATCCAAAACTTAAGATTTTCAAAGAATAACCTAGGGAAACACTTAGGCATTCAAAATAGACGTTAAAGCACATGCCTAAATAAGACAAAAAACACAAAAGAAAAGGGCTAGAACACCAAAACCAAAGCGAAAGAGGGTCCCTGCTTCCAGCGGGGCGTGCGTGTGAAAAAATTGCACAACAAAACCCTTATGTTATTTTACGCCTTGGTCGGGATCTATCTCGCTGTTACTTTTGGAGGGTTTTAAAACATCTTATGTCCTATTGGTTCGTCTAGGCCTGGTCCCTTTAGTCTTAATATTTTATCTCCTCCACGGGTTTTATTTTTCTAAGTCCTAGTTGGCCCTGTGTTTCACAGTTTTAAAACAACTTATGTCGTTGTTTTCCATCCGCCTAGTGATGTCCCCTTGTCCTTTAATCAATGTTTTATTTTACAGAGGGATGAAATTCGCACTACCATTGATCATTTACCTTCAGATATCAATGGTTGCCTGCCATCCTGTGATCGGGAATTGTATGATTGTGAAATCACGGGCGGGCACCACGTGTCCTATATGGGGGATGAAAATTGTGTCACCGCTGATCAATTACCATTTGATCTAAGTCGTTTCCCACCATCCCGCGATGATGCTTTGGTTGATTGTGAAATCACGGGCGGATGCCACGTGGATTTCCTTGGTGAGGATGATGGAGATAACTTTATATGTTGTTAATCAATTATTGTCAGAAATCAACGGTTGCCTACCATCCCATGATCCAAAATTGCAAGATTGTGATATCATGGGTGGGCGCCACGTGTCTCATCTGATGAAGCCGAAAACATAAAAGGAATTACTATCTGGCCTTAATACATTGAAAGGTGGGTTACTAAAGTGCTCTTAAAATGCACATGCTTCAAATCGACGGATATGTTATAATCTTGATGGAAAAGCTACTTGAGGGTTAATGATAAGGCTGGTGACTCCGTTAAAGGAACGAGATCGTCGATGTTCAAGATCAACGGTTGCCCGCCATCGCATGATCAGAAGTTTTAGGATTTTGATATCGCGAGCGACTACCACGTGGATTTCCTTCACAGTGTATGGTATGGTGGGCCCCTTATTGCCATGTTGGCGATTATGTTAGCCTATTTTGAAGGTGACCATCGATGATTTGATCAAAGTGAAGAATTGATGGCGTGAATTTACATCTGCATCAAATATGGTTGGAGTCATTCATGCAGTGCAGGAGTGGGCTTTAATGGTGGATGAGACACTTACTAGCAAAATTTGATCGACATAAAATAAATTCTTCTGCTTTATTTGTATCACAAAGCATTCAACTATTTTGCGGAGCAGTTTCAGAGCCGAAGGTTGAATTGCGAGTTTCTGTAGCCAAAATTTGGGATTTCTACGAACAAAGCCATGAGTTAATTTTTGTGTCTTTCGGTCATTCTGCACTTAAAATTGGGAAAGGATTTGTTGTGTTTATTAGTGATTTTTTTGATAAGAGTGTTAGGGCTATACTTTAATTATAGATTGTGAGAAATTGCAGTATTTTGTTCTATAATTTCCTATCTTTGGTTAGTCCTAGCTACTTGAGGTGTGAAGTTATAAGAAGCCCTAGTTTGTCTAAGATGGCACCACCGAAACAGCATTCTGGCCAAGTTGATTATTTAAAAAGAAATTTGTACGATGACTTCCTGGATCAATTGCCCTTGTCAACAAATGATAGGAGGAAGGAATTGGTTCTAATGCGAGGGAAAATCTTGAGGGAGGGGTTAGTGTATAATTTCTCCAACATTGTCGATGCTAGGGTTCCCCTCATAGGTTTGGAAATGTTTATATTGTGGTACAGGTAGAGGAATTTTCCGCACCCCTTCTCAAATGGATGGATGTATGATATGGGGAAGCTGGTGGTACCAAATGTATTCCTTGATGTAGACCAGCTTAGGGCAGTGGCTGCAAGATATGACCCTATCACACGGGTAATTAGAGATAATGATGGAGGTGTTCTGCTGAGTATTAACAGAAAAGAGGTCCAACAGATTTTTGATTTGAGTGAACCGAGCAAAGACTTGGTTTCTATCAACCTTAAGGAAATGAAGCAGGAGTATGCAATGCTGAAATCTCTTTTTAGAGCAAGGTTGCTTCCACCTCATCTGGCTAGGGCAGGAGGTTCAAAATTTCATACCAACCCCAGTGACCAAGAACCTTTCAGATTAAATTGTTTTGCAAACCATTTCCTAGCCACTTTCTATTCATTGTGGCAGATTTTGGGTTTCATTCCTAGTGCAGTAATTCCCATTGCATACATGTTCATGGGGGTGCAAATACAACACCCTAACTTCTCTGTGACCTATGACTTGGCTTCTTTCTTTTCTGTGAATTTAAGGTTTACCATAACTAGGGTGACATTATCCCATACCCAGTCAGCACTATTTTGAGAGTATATAGTTTTCAAGGAGCTCCTCATATACTTCCATTAAATGTGCCACCAAGAGTGGGGTTTGTAGAAATTATGTGGCAAATAGGTTGTATTCATGAGGAGAACCTCACTAGAAGGGGTAAGGGAAAATTTTTCCTAGATTATACAGTGGTGTCTGATTTTTCATTTTTGAAGGGAGGTTGGACACATTTTGACAAATTCTTTGATGATTACCATTTGAGGTGTGGACCAAAGAAGCAGCATGATCCTGAGGTTTCTTTTCCCTTTTCAGAAAAAGAATAAAAGCTGGCAAGTTTGTGCATGAATTCAATTTCCCTGAGGACCTGATCAGAAATGAATTTGATCTAAATAGGCAAGATTTGAACAAGGAGAAATTGATAGCTTATGGTAACCTATTATATGTTGAGCACAAAATGGATTCGAAATATGATCCACTGTTGGAGCTCAGTCCCCACCATAAGAAAATTGATTTTCTGATGGGGAATTTCAAAGAGATTATGGGAACGTTGAGAACAAAAAAGATAAATTTAGAATTGAGTCTGGGTGTACAAGAACAAGGTGTCAGACCAATTGAAACAAGGCTAGTATATCAGCCCACAGAAAGGTGGCCCATTTATAGGAGGAAAAAGGATAGCAGCAGTGATGAGGAAGAAGTGGACAGAAAAGGAAAGAAAATTATGAAGGTGCCTCCACAACTAGGTCCAAAATTCAAAGTGCCTGGGGCAATCAAAATTATTGATTTAGAATCATCACCAGTAGATAGTCCCCCATCACCACCATCTGAGCCAATCCCTAAAAGGCAAAGAATTGATCAACCACAGGAGGATCTGATGGATGAAATCATTGTTACTAATCAAGACATGCAAGTTGGTATGCCTTCCCCTCCTAGGCCAACTAAATTGGTTTTATTTGATTTAGATATGAAAGGTAAAAGTGTACAAGATGCAAGAATGGAAGCATGCAAGGAGTTTCTAGATGACAATTCATTTGTAAAAACTCTTGTATTCTTGCAATTGGCATGGAGGGTGAAGTTTGAAGAATATCAAGATAAATGTAGGCAGAAAAGAGAACTAAGGCTTGATAGGTCAAACCAGGAGAATGATGAGGAGCTAAAAGCTGAATTAATGGAAGAATTCAAGAACATCACTCCTGAAGAAGGAAGAAAATTAGTGAGTCAGGTTGTTTTATTAATTTTTTCTGAGTGGGACATTGCAGATGTTGTGGCCTTTAATGTTATTATGAATTCCAAGCATCCCTTTCAAGATTTTGAATAAGAAGTCAAGGCAGCATTGCAAAACACTGCCTTCAGTGAAGAATATGAAACTTTGGCAATCTGGACATTGGCCCCACAAGGGAAAAAACTAGATGTTTCTGATATTAATCCAAATTTCAAAGGAGGATTAATAATAAAGAGAGCTTTAGATACCTCGACCACCGAGGCCACTAATTTAACTATGAATGTGACCAATTTGGCCCAAAAGACTGCTAAAAGGGAAGAAGTTGAAAGGAAGAGCTTAATGGAAAAATATAACCTTTCAATTGCGGAGTACGGTAAGATGCAGTAGAAAAATATTGAGTTCCAAACTGAGGTGGAAAGGTTCAGGTATAGACAGATTGGGGAGACATCAAGTGCTCCAAGAACCAGTACATTACCTTCCATAGCAAGGTATGTGCCTCCTGCTTCTCCAATTATTTCCACACCAGGATCTCCCTGTCAAAATCCTACCCTCACCCTTTCTTTAGAGGAAATAGAAGAAGAAACAGAGTGCTCTGTTGATCCTACAAAGAAGCAGCTCTTACAAAAGATTGATGAATTGCAGGCATCATTAAAGGTAAATGAGGAGGGATCTCTTTTAAAGAAAAAGGAGATTGTTACTACTATTTTAAGGCATTTAAATGAAAAGGTTGAAAGTAAATTGCTATCTATACATTCTTTATATTCTTTACTGTTAGAAGCAATAAAGAATATTGATAGGGATCAGGAGGTAGTGATACCAATAATTGAAAATTGGATCCCTAGGGCCAATGATCTGGATATCATGTATAATGCCTCATGTTTTGATATAAATAATAGACATCGATCATTAAAGCCTACTCATGTGTTAGTGAAATCATTGCAAGGTTTTCAGACCTTACTAGATGACTTGAGTAGGAAGATTAGGGAGTTGGTGAAGAATTTCAATGATTGGGGTAACACATTGTTACTTGATATAATTGATGAGCAGGGGAAAATCAGGTCACTCCAACAATGGTAGAATCAAGCAAGTGAGGTCATCAATGATCAAATTAATTCAATTTGTGATGACTCAGAATATGATTTTTTGGTGAACTATATGGATAAAATCATTAGTACCAGCTCATTTTTGGAATCTTTTGAAAGGGATGCAAATCAGGTAGCGGTAAAATACACACCTTATAATTCCAAGTTGGATGAGGTAATTAATTTTGACTGGCCGACTGATGAGGAGTACCAAAAAATGGGTAACTAAATATTTGGCTGAGGAAGAGTAAAAGGAGTGGACTACTAACAGGTGTCAAATCAGATACTGTGGTTGCAACGGTTCCAATTTTTTGTTGATGGCATTCTTGGCGTGGGTTTCTTGTTGTTTTTTGTTATTGCATCAACTTTCCTCAGCTGATATGATGAACAAGAATATTCTCCAAGGTGATGGTTGTTGTAACAATTTTTGGAATATCACCAGGTGCTCCAATTGGCTAATGACATGTGTACTTTCTGGCTCGATGCTTGTTTTCTCCTTCATTCTCTATAAGAAGGATTTCAAGGCCAGGAGTACGGGTTAGCAAGTTAGATAATTTTTGGTCGAGTCTAGGTGAAGTTGCAGACCAAATGGTAAAGTCTGATGGTTTTAGAGAAATGCAATTTAGGTTTTGAGTCATTCTATAACAAGTTTTGAGTTCATGGGGATTTAATGTTGTATGACAGTACTAGCATTTGAGTTGAAATGATAAATTCAAGCTCATATCTCTCCATTGTACATGCATATCTAAACTTTGAATGAAATAACTAAGGGTTGTTTTATACATCTCACTTTTGTGGTGTGTAGATTCTATTTTAGCTTTAATTCAAAGAATTAATTAAAATGCTTGAATGGGATTATAGGCGGATATGTTATGTTTAAGGTTTTGATAATAGTATTGGGTTAGAATACATACTGATGAAATTGTAATGCAATATTGTCAGGGATCTTATATGTCATGTATTAAATCTTTCGTAAACCCCTAGATGCTTATGAACTTGACTCCTGCAATGGATGTATGGCACTGATCTAAGTTGTACTTATTCGTGTAGTTCAGTATTTGTTTATCTTTTCCTAGAGCTTGCTACAAATCACAAATCAATGACTATCTTATATAATGGATTGTGTTTAGTTATCTCATGCTCCAGATAGTTGATATTGTCTATGAACAACCAATTCTAGTTGATATTATCCTATCGTGTTGAGCTATTAAGTGAGATGATCTACTATTTTTAATGTCATTTATAATAATGGTGTAGAGGTTGTAAACACATTAAGGGATCACCCACCCGAGTCTTGCAAAGCCAGAAGTGTAGGAGGCTTTTTTAAAGTCCTCGTCAGTTGGTCCAGGTCCTTCGAGCTTCCTTTGATTGGAATTGGCAATCCCATAGGTAGATTAGAAGACAATCCTGGCTACATTGTAAAAAAGAACCAAGAGGAATCAAAGTAAAAGAAAATCCATCCTTCATAATCTTATAACTATTATGCCTTCCATCATACAAATAAAATCTCCCATACTGCCATGGTATCCCTAATAACAAATGGAATATACTCATAGGTTCCACATCACACAAGATTCTATCTGTATAACCACCTATACTAAACTTAACCCAAGATTTCTCCTTGACCAAAAGAGTATGTTCCCCATTCAACCAAGAAATATAATATGGTGTTTCATTAGGAATCCTTGCTAAATGCAACTTATCAACCATTTCTTGTGATACCATATTATCTAGGCTACCAGAATCTACCATTATAGTACATACCTTTTCATTACACTTGTAGGTGGTTTTGAAAAGTGCTTTTCTTTGTAGCATCACCTTCTCTTCAGTCAATTCTCTAACTATGGAATTCATCTTGTCCTTTCTCCAATACAACTCTTCCTTCACCAGATAAGTATTGTGATCTGATACCAACTGATGCAATGGCAAGGAGGTCTTTGACATAATCAACACATTTTGAGATCCATCAACAAATTTTACAAACATCAAAACCCTCTCTAGGGTTATCTTCTTTGTAATCACCCTACTTGCCTAGTAGGTAACTAGACCTTGTTTTTAGGCCTTCTCTCAATCACTCTAACAAACTCACAAAATCTACACCTTTTTGCACACCCAATATTCCCAATCAACACATATCATGGAATCACCATAGGTCTCTTTGGACCAACTTCCCTTAAATCGGCCTTTAGCACTAAAAAGGGATCCAATTAGCCCACTTTTCCAAAGGAACACACCTCCAATCTTGGTGCCAACTCAAAATTCCACTTGACAGTCCTCAATCTACCTTCAAAACCTCAGATTCTCTAACCTTTAAGTCAAAACTTGCTCACTATGACCCTCTTTTAGGAAACCCTCATTTTTCACCAAATAAGCAAGGGTTTATTGAAAAAACCATCTCCAGGCCACTAGAAATCTCAAAAACTTTTCAAACACTCTTTAATCAACCTACAAAAACTTGATTCACCCTCATAATATGTTTCCCCCAAACTTTACTCACTTTCCCAACCTAAAACCTCACTTTTCCACTCAAAAATGCTCTTTTCTCAATTAGGGCTTCATTCCCAAGCATCCAATTGACTTCCCCTACCTTTGTATACCTTCTATCACATCACACTCCACCTGATAACATAGAAACAAATAGTTTCTAACCTTCTTCCAAACTATTACTTCAATCTACCTTCCTTAGCTATGCCTTTTAGGCCTAAACTTATGCATTTCCACAAGGGCAACATGGAGAACTCCACCAAATGGCTTTACCAAACTTAAAAACTTATTCATACACATAAATCTACCCTAACCAGGCCCATTCCATTGAACTACAACATGTACAGTAGGTGGAATGGCCTTTTAACTCATTCTAGCCTTCAAACCCTTGAAACCCCTGTTTTAGACAAGTTCAAGCAAAATGCACACCAAATGCCTCAATTCTAATAAAATTCACACAAAAAAACTCTAAAGTGAAGTTAGAACATGTATGAAACAATCCCAAAAGCCAATCAAACTGACAAAGACCTGTACAGAGCTGTACACAAGCTGGAAATGATGAAAGTACACAGAAAATAACAGTAAACAGTGGTATTTTTATTGATTTTCTCCTTCAAACTCTTCAACAACCAACATATTTTAGTTCTCAACATATATATAACTCAACCAACCCCTCAAAATTCCTAAAACTACCTTTCAACTACCCATGTCTGTTGGGCTTCTACAAGATTGCACTTTTTTGCAATTTTCATTTTTTGACATGACAACATTTTTGTAATTTAGCAACACTTGCACATTGTACCTAGACCCAAAACTAAAAAAAAAATTACATGATGGCCAAACATGGCCTTATTTCACATCATCAAGACTAAATCAACCCTGACTTGACTCATTTCACAAAATTGAGAAGCATAGTGCTCTGCACCACAAAGGTTTTAATACCACTTACTGGAGTTTATGCTTACCTAAAATTTTTGTGGTTTCACATATAATATGATTCCAAAGAATCCATCAAATAATAATGCAAGAAGACAGATCAAGCAACTATGTATAAGGAGGGTTTTTGAAGGAAGCATCTAAAGACAATCTTGTCACAAGATAGTAAAAATCCTTAGGAGCAACAGTCAAATCTAAGAAGGGTAGCCTTTATGACTATCATAGAGGTTCATGAAAGAAAACCCCAAACACTCCCATCATCATGCTTGATCTTTCTCAAGTTGAGAGGAATTAGTTGGCCTAAACATTTAGTTTTCAAGCACTTTGTGGCAATTTTGACCTACTTAAGAGCCCCATGTGGTTGCAGTTAGAGTTAAGTGGAGTTTGAGCCTAAAATTAGGAATATTGGAGCAATTTGAGGCCCTTAAAATTTGGTTTTTTTGCCTTATACGCCCAGTAGATTGAAGACCTCATGCGAAGATATTAAACTCAACTTTTTCAATCAGTTCATGTAATTTTGGAGTGTAGTTCAAGTTCAGATTGGAGGTGGAGTTTCAAAGAGATAAACAAAAGTCAAAGGGCCAATAGTTTGAGTCAACTCTTCTTCACCAAGGAATGCATGTTTTTCTCCCAATTTTACATCCAGTTAAACTCTTCTTGCATGTTTGACATCTTCCACGAGCTACAACCTCTTTCAAAGAGAGTTTTCTACAAAGAAAAATCTTCCAATTCTTTTTTATCATTTCTTTCTTTCTACTTGCATAGACAACAAACCATAGAGCATTGTAACTCAGTTTTTAAAAGTAGTTTCAAGTAGAATTTTTAGATTTTTATACAGCTTTTGAAGCACCTTGTGATTAATAAAATACAGTGAGTTTACCTTCTTGATATCTGTTATATTGTGTTTGTATGGGTGATTGATGCATATTTTCTATGATTAATGATTAGTCCTCAAATATGTTGTCTCATTCCAATACCTTTGTGCAAAAGATATATGTTATATGTAAGTCATAAATTGTGTCATAAATGCTAAATTTTGGTTGTGAGAACATTCTTAGTTTTCCTTCTAAATAATAAGTTGACCTTCATATGAAATATGATGTGTGAGAATGTAGAGCATTGAGTTGTATGAAGACTTGCTAATATTTTTGAGAGAGGTTGCATGTTAATGATGCAATATAGGTTTTAATCATTGGTGAATTGCCTCATAGGGTTAGTAATCTTTTCATTTGAATTTATTCTATCCCTTTTCCCAATAAAGTAGTAGTTTGAGGAGGTTTTCAAAGGGAACCATCCCATAATCTGGATTTCCATCCTCATCTTAGGCAACCCATGAGCCTGAGGATGTCCCCATGTTACACAGGATTGTCGAGCTTTAAAGCTTAGCATTCAGGGTGCAATCCTTCATGACAATAGTTTTTGGCATGCCTGGTGGGACCCTTTGAACTATCACAGTTCAAAGCTTTTCCTTTCATTTTTTATTTTTTGTGTGTACATTAGCAATTTGTGCCTTTAGAGGCAAAATCTTCACACCCCTGGCAACTCGTAGATTGGATCTACTCATTTCAAGTGGATAAAGTGCTGGTATGTTTGGTTTTTTGAATAAAATAGGTTAATTTCTATTTTTTTAAATAAATTTCAAAGTTTTGAATGCTTTAACATGTCATATTTTCATGGAAAAGGGATCTTTCAACCTCCATTTCATGAAAATCATGCTCTTATGCATCCCTATCAGCCTTATCAAACTGAGCATGTAGCTAGTTTTAACCCAAATTCCTTTGCCATACAAAAAAAATAGTATGTTCAATATTCTTACCACCCACCCACCCCTGCTTAATCTCCTTGGCAACCTACACATGCTCAAATTCAGCCCCAAGAAGACCATTTTGTTTCAAACCAAAAAAGCTACTCCCATAGCCAACCCCAAAATGATGATAGTTTTGGGATTAGTGACATCAAAAGCATATTACTAGACTTTAATGGTTAGTTGGATGAGATTAAAGCACATCAAGAGTATAACTTGCAGTAGGAAGAGTTGGCTTACTCATCTTACCAAAGGAATCAAGAGGAGTATCTTATGAAAGAGCCTACTATGAAAGAAGAGAAAATGAGAAAGAAAGAGGAAGATCTCACAAGGAAGTTTGTTGCATTGGTTGACCAAGTACAAAGGTTTGAGGTCCAATCAAAAGAAGAACTTGCTACTAAAGAAGAGAAAATGAGGTTATTGTTTGATTCAATTGCAAGAAAAGAAGAGCTTCCCAAGTATGAAATTCCAAGTTTCAGGCAAGATAAACGTCCTAAGACTTCTAAACAATCTCTTGAACTTAAAATTTAAAGTTTTAGAAGCCTTCAACCTTTGCAAGATCTAGAAACTAATCAAGAGTAGCCCAGTATACCTCAAGAGTATCCATCTCCAAAGTTTATACTATTAAATGGGCGCAAGACAACTGAGAGGGGGGGTGAATCAGTTGTCACACAAATTCAAACTTAAAACTTTATCACTTATCAAATCTTCAACCACACAACTTTGTTACTAAATATGAGCATGAAACACAAATAACAGAAAGTAAATCAACACAATGAACACCATATTTTTATGTGGAAAACCCAATAAGGGAAAAACCATGGTGAGGGTTAACTCACAATATAAATATTATAAACTGAATACAAAGGCTCACTACCCAAAAGAGGACTCACTGTCCAAATATAAAGGCTCACTACCTACAAAGGACGCATTGTTCAATAGGGAGGCTCACTGCCTATAGAAAAATTATACAAAACAAAGTAAGGCTTTACAACCCAAAAATGAACTGAAAGATGCACCTAACATGTGCTGATATAGTTTTGGATATGCTCATAGTTGTTTCCTTTCTTATCACACCTTCACATTCATTATCTCTTCATTATTTCCTCTATCACTTTCCTATAGAGTCACTACACATATTCCCACACACCCATTCATGCTTACTCATTCACTCATTTCTTCCAAACTGTTCGCCATATACTTATATATATACTTGATCTCCATCGCATGCACTAATTAGGTCGGCTTCCACAAAGCATTTTCAAAAAAATTTAACCATTATTATGTTAGCTCCAATAGTTCACAAAATATTTTGAAACACACAAAACAATCTTTAGCACATTTCATCATGTTGGCTCAGACCAAGAAATAGGTCACACATAAGCTTTCACATCAAATCAAAATTAACTTAACAAGTCGGCTAGGAATAATCTTCAACGCAACAAGGCAACAATCAATCTTTTGGTTGCTACTATGTTGTATGAGCACCAGAGCATGAAATACCTGATCATGCATGCCTTTAACATCCATCAGTAGTTTTCCAAAATCACAACCAGAGATTATCATCCACGGAGAAGTGCAGACTAGAATACCGGAAAAGCAACCAAAATACCAGACCAACCACCGGAGAGGATAAGCACCAGTACAAGAGTATCAGACCTAACTTCCAACATACTACCAACATGGTGACATCAATGACAAAAAATAGATAACTTTACTCATTTTTCCAACAATCTCCCCCTTTGTCATTGATGGCAACATGTAAACAAAATTTTCCAACTCCAATCTCTCCCCCTAACTTCAATCTCTCCCCCTTTGACATCAATGGAAAAGGGTGCCAAAAGCGAGTTCAAATGTGGTGATATCAAAATTTCAAAAATATTTCCAAAAACTTCCAATAGTCTAGATCATTTAAACAAGCATAAATTAATTGAAGATGACACTCTTCACCTAAAACACCTTCTTATACCTTTCTTTGAGAATTGGATACAACTTATTCCAATTAAAAATAACAAACTCCAATTTTGTGCATGTACTTTCCAACAATCCCAACAGAGTAAAAGAGGGTGACCAATCTTCATCAGAGCATTGTTTCTCAATATCTTCAGCATCAACAAGAATTCTAGAAAGATGCTCTAACCAAACTTCAGCAATTTCTTTAAGGAGCCAGAAAGTATTTGTCACATCATCTCTCTGTCTTTGTGTGATGATCAGTTCAGCCTGGATTTCACCAACTCTTATCCTTTGTTTCCCTTATTTATCTTCAAATATTCCAAATTTATTTCCAATAGCATTCACCTCGGCTTCAATCACTTCAATTCTGCTTTTGAAGTTGTCTACAGCAATAGGCCACCGAAGACAATACTTGTAAACATCTAAAATATCTTTAACACACTTCTTAGTTTCTACAATCAATCCATACAATCTCTATATATCCTTTTTACATCTTCTTTCAACCAAGATTCCCATCTTATGTCCTTCCAGACCTTCAAGCAACATCCTTTCTTCAAAAATATCAATTAGATTCTCTAGTAAGAAATCAGAAATAACAGATACTTCAATACCTTTCTGAAGTAGATAATCGACCAGCGCATCATCAATTTTTAGTCTATCAATTGGCAAGGCAGCATCCCATAATTCATCAATCTTCTTCATTTTTCCTTCAACTATCATAGACTGGATATCATCAAGATCATGGGATTCAGTACTAGTCATTGATTCTTTCTCCTTCTCATCTGAAATATCAATGATGTCTTCAGCCATTTCCTTTCTATTTTTCAATTCTGGAGGGGAATCACTAATAATAACTTCCAATTCTCTTTTCCTAGATGAAGAGCCTACTTCGAATCGACTTACTATAGATATACCAGAGAAAGGGTTTGCTCGCAAGGATGAGAAATATGATCTACACATATTTTCATTATCTTCCAAAGACTCTAGATGTTTGTAAATTTTTTTTCCAATAGGGATACTAGATTCCCACACCACATTATCTCTTATGGGTAGAGATTTTAGAAAGTAAACCACCAAGCATACCAAAAAAATCCAAACCGAAAGGGATAATTCTCAACCAGTGACATTCGAACGTTTTCAAGTAAATTCTCAAGTAACAAGCTACATAAGTCAAATTATATATTCTCCTTAACCATCATGGGGCAATGTGTATGGCAATAGCCGAAGTTGAACTTTCATGATTCCTTAAATAAATTTTGTATGAGATACCATATGCAACATACCTAACAGTTGAGTCAGCAAGTGTATCAATCAATAATGCTCTTTGATCTCTACCAATGTCGGTCGGCTCCACCACATCTTTATATTTCATGATTTTATTTCCAGGAAGTTCTCCAACGCTGCATAATCCAATGATCACTTTAATTTATTCCTTCGAGATCAAGTAGGGTTTTTCCAAAACAATGTTTCCATCCTTAAGATAGTTCAATAAGAACGAGATAACTTCCTTATCTAAAACCCACAAAAATTCACTCCACAAATCCATCCCTAGGGTTTTTATATTATGTAATTCGACTTCGCTCAACCCTAGTTCAATTTCTTTCATTTTCCCATGATCGTATTCTTCTACTTTGACCATTTTTAGCTTTAGAGAGATAACACCACATGAGCCACTATCCATTGCTTAGCTTTCTTGAAATTCAGCGATACTTCTTCAATTTTCTTCTTTCCTTATGCAAACAGAGAGGGTTTCTAGATTACCTGAATCAATCTTCAAATTCCCTTCAGAATCACTTCGAGCACGCCTCAAGAAATCTTTAGAGCACTTTTTGATGATTTCAAATGCACAATTAACCAAAAATCATCACAAATTTCTACTTATCAACCATCGAGTTTTCCCTAAGTGCATTAAATGCAAAAAACACAAGAAGTTGCTAGACACACACTTCACTTAGGATAGGAAACCTTCAAATGGTCCGCAAATCCTCATACCAACATATTTTTTCTCTAGTTCTTCTTTTAGAACCTTTGAACAAGCATTCTTCACATTATGGCCACGTGCCAACCTCTGACATGCCATACTTCCAGGGGGTTTTATGATCTTCTGATAATGCTCCCCCTAAGACCATGCTAGGTCTAAATTTTGAATAAGTCATCCGTACTAGATGAGGGTATAGACACATCATGAGTCTCATATTTCTCTTCTTCTTCTTTCTTCTTGCAAGTCTTCTCCATCTCTTGCTTCATCTCTTCTTTATCAATCTTCTTTACTGGATCATTCTTCTCTACTGGAGCAGACTAATTTCCATTCTTACTTCTACAAAACTTCGAGATATGTCTAGGTTTATTACATTTATATTAGATAACACCTTTCTAATTATATTGTCCTCCATTATTTCTCAATCTACACTTACTTGCTCTGTGTCCAAATTTATTGCAGGCATAGTAGTAGCCATTAAAGAATTGATTCCTTCTTCCTTCATTAAACATGTTTTTCATTACCTGGCAGATCAAACTTACCTGAGATCTGCATTTTGTAGCCTTATGTCCAAACTTCCCACATTCAAAACATTTTCTAGAAAGAGAGCCAGAAAACCGGTTCATCCTACTCCTACATTCAATTTCTCTATGACCATATTTGTTACAAGAAAAGAAAACACCATCAAAAGAGGGATACCTCTATGCATTAGGCTATTTCACAGGCGATCATCTTGCAAAATTCCTTCTCTGCTTCCTCTTACTTTGATTCTTCTTCACATCTTTAGAACATTCACTGGTATTAGCTCCTAAGCCACCTTTGTCTTTACATGGTTTTTGTCCTGCAACCAGTTCTTCAAGTTTACCAGAGCTAGATCTGAAATTATTTTCACAGAGTTTAGCCTTCTCTAATTCCACTCTTAGATTTACTATCTCTTTCTCTAGTCTGGAACATTCTTCATACTTGTTCTACTCCATTGTATTCAAACATTCTTCAATCCTCTTATTTTCTTCTACTATCACTTTCAATCCAATTATCTCTTATTTTAGTTGTTCACTTCTTTGTGTCTTTCCTTGAATTTCTTCAAATGTTCCTTCAATTTATGAACACATTCATTTGCTTCATCAAGATTCTCTTTCAAATCTCTATTTTCTCTTTCCACTTTATCAAGATCTTCAAGAGCAGTCTGAAGTTCTCCTTTTTTATTCATTATCTCCATCTTCAGGATCTCCCTCAAGTTGTTAGACTTTACCAGAGGAACCAAGAGCTTTGATATGAATTGTTAAACAGGCGCAAGACAACTCAGAGGGGGGGTGAATCAGTTGTCACACAAATTCAAACTTAAAACTTTATCACTTATCAAATCTTCAACCACACAACTCTTTTATTAAATATGAGCATGAAACATAGATAACAGAAAGTAAATCAACACAATGAACACCAGATTTTTACATGGAAAACCCAATAAGGGAAAAACCACAGTGAGGGTTAACTCACAATATAAAGATTATAAACTGAAGACAAAGGCTCACTACCAAGGGCTCACTACCTAAAAGAGGACTCACTATCCAAATAAAAAGGCTCACTGCCTACAAAAAAATTATACAAAATAGAGTAAGGCTTTACAACCCAAAAATGAACTAAAATATGCACCTAACATGTGTTGATACAGTTCCGAATATGCTCACAGTTGCTGCCTTTCTGATCACACCTTCACATTCATTATCTCTTCACTATTTCCTATGTCGCTTTTCTATAGACTCAATACACATATTCCCAGACACCCATTCGCACTTACTCACTCATTCACTCATTGCTTCCAAATTGTTTGCCATATACTTATATATATACCCAATCTCCATCGTAGGCACTAATTAGGTCGACTACCACAAAGTATTTTTAAAATGTTTTAACCATTATTATGTCGGCTCCAATAGTTCACAAAATATTTCCAAACACACAAAATAATATTTAGCTCATTTCATCATGTCGATTCAGACCAAAAAATAGGTCACACATAAGCTTTCACATCAAATCAAAATTAACTTAACAAGTCGGCCAGGAATAATCTTCAACACAACAAGGCAACAATCAATCTATTGGTTGCTACTACGTTGTATGAGCACTAGAGCACGAAATAACCTGATCATGCACACCTTTAACATCCATCAGTAGTTTTTGAAAATCACAACCAGAGATTATCATCCACAGAGAAATGCATACTAGAATACCAGAAAGGCAACCAAAATACTGGACCAACCACCGGAGAGGATAAGCACCAGTATAAGAGTACCAGACCTAATTGCCAACATACTACCAACATGGTGACATCAATGACAACAAATAGATAACTTTAATCATTTTTCCAACATATACATCATCCAAAAAATCAAAAAGACTTATATAATCATCCCTCTTGTCCTATCACAATTCCCCTTTGCAAAGATGGACACATTGTTTATCAAAGCAGTTGGTTTAGTGAGCATAAATAAGAGGTGTTTGAGGAAAAACAGATAGAATTTTTTGCTATTGATATGCTTGCATATGATAAACAAGAGGAAAAATCAAACTTGCAACAGGATGTGGATGAGTATGACCAAACAAGGCAACAGGTTCAAGAGCTTGAAAAACATAACAAAAATAATGATATCATGTTTTTTTTTATGAACTCCTTTATTTCATTCAGTAGGATGCATAAAGTATAAATCTGGTTACAATAATATTAGACACAAAACAGCAGCAAGAAGTTGAAAATTTTGATGTTTTGACTCCTCAAGAGAGCTGCAATAAAGTAGAAATTAGTCCTCTTCCACAAAAAAATGAGGAAGTTGAAGAGGACCTCAATTTGGGATGATCTTGAGGTATTTGTGTTAAAATTAAATGATAAACCAACACCTTTGGAGGAGGGAAATCATGAGCAGCAAGAGAAAACTTTGGAAGTGGCCATGCCTCCATATGAGTCACTAGAAATGGAGCAACCCAATCAGCAAAATGATGGGACAATAGTGCATGAACAAGAAACCAGCAATGAGAGGAGTTCAAACTATCATTTCAAAAGGATTTCCTATCAAACATCTAGCTCAGATCAAGTCCAACAAGGTTCCACAAATCATTCTTACACCCAATCATGAAGTTAAAGCCAAAGAACAATGGATCCAACTTACCTATGTACCTCAAAATAGTAGCATATATGGTCTATATGATGAGGTAGGTGGACTTTTTTTCATTCTCCAAGATTTTTTGCAACAGATGGTTGAATTTTTGGCATTTCTCCATATCTCTTTGGCTATTCACAAGCATATGAAACATTGCAAATTGTTGAGAAAGGAAGTTATTTTGTAAAACTAGTTAATGGATTTGTCTAAACACTACCACAGTTGGTAAGTATAGACTAGAGTAGGTTTCTTTCAGGTTAATAAGTGTTAATGCACATGTTTTACTCCAGTTTTCCCCCTTTCTCTAAGTGTTGATCCACAAGTTTTTGTTTAATTGGTAGGTGGTTGTTGTTGTTCAATGTTTCTAATAGTTATGTCAGGGTGAGTCTTCTAAGTTTTTTCCAAGCTTAGATGATTCCATGCCAAATGGATGCTAAGACTACTAGTCTTATTGGTTTTAGTAGGAAAGACCCCCTCAAAGGTCACCAAATATGTTAATATATTTTATCTATTTTAGTTTCCCATTCTTGAATGGTAAAATCTCAGGAAAGTTACAAAACTTGGGGAAAGGTGAATGATTTGTTTCGATTTTTAAAACAAAATAAAGTTTTGATAAAAATTTATCTTTTATCTCAAAATCTATTCCAAAGGAAAGGAAGGACTGGATTTCCATAAAAAGCAAAGAGAAAAAGTATCCAAGTTCATGTTGCATGCAAAATAGAGGGAAAAGTGGTGCAAGGATTTAACTTTTGTTGAGCTTGAATTCTTCATTGATTCTTCTAGGGTTTCATTGCTTCATGCTTCTTCACATGCTACAATGCAAAGTTATCATGGTGGCTAGACTTACCATCAAGCATTAATGGAGATCATTAAGGAGGGTTATGTTGTTTTTAAGCCTCATATTTCAATCTCATAATGGAGGATGCATGCATTTGTTTTCACTATTGTTTTCAATTTCCAGCACCATGGAGGTCCTTTGTGAGGTAGATGTGAAGATGGGAGTGTGTTCATGATAATGGAAAGAACAAGTTTTAGAGGTTGTAGAGCCTTGTAAATTTGTCATCTCCTTTCATGCAAAGGCATGTAGATGTATGCATGTATATCTCTATGAAAAAGGTAGTCAGCCTCCTTGTGGAGATACATGCATCAAATGTCCAAGATGTTTAATGAAGCTTTTGCACCTTGATACACTTGATCTTCAATGTTCTTTCCAAACCTTGAGTAGTCCATGGAAAATTCAAAAGGAATAGCACAGTAGATTAGGGGGGCTAAGTAAATGTTTTCGAAAGAGATGATTTTCTATAGGTCTATGGTAAGGAAAATTCATAATACAATAGTGGACAATCATTTCAACAAAGTATTCAACTAGCAATGAATATGAGAATAAATTAGTGAAGGGCATAAGCAATGAAGATTAAGAGAAATCATCTTATGAAACCTATTGAAATATGCAACTCAAACTTTAATTTTCCTGCAAGTAGAGAGCATTTGATAAATAGTGAGAAGAAAGAGGAAATGAGTAAATTTGAATAGTGATTTATATGACATTTTAGCATGGAACATTGTGAAGGATAAAGAAAACCAAGGTTTTGTATGAATACATAAAGGTTTTAATAACAAGGAGAGGCTTTCAAGAGAAGGGCAGTCCTACAAGGGGGTAGTCTATAATAAGGTCATCATACCTCATAAAAGTTATAAGCCCTATGACTGTGTATGATATAAGAATAAACAAAGATAAATTGTGAGGTTATAGGCCTACAGTGATCAAAACCTAAGGTAGGGTTTTAGTAATGCAACAAAGATAGAGGAAAGCTTGTGAGGATGATGTAATAAAGTATAGTCATTGTGAAAACCAAACAATGACAAGTCTTTCACAATGAATAGGGGCAGTCATATGAACACAAAATATTTTATGAGTTGACAGTAGGCAACTTCATTAGATCACACTATGTACACACAATCTAAGGTGTAGGGAGACTGATTTCAATGCAAAATAATCTTTTGAGAGGTATGTGAATGATTTCAAAGTATAATACTTTGGGGTTTGAATGATTTTGGATGATGAGTTAAATTCTCAGCGTATTTCTTGAAATGCAATATTTTCACTGTACCTGGAAGAGTTTTTCCTGGTTTTCCAAACTTGTTGGGTTTCAATAGGAGCAATAATATAATCTTGCACTTTGAACCTGATATGTATCATACTCAGATAGGGATTAACAATATCTTTGTTTCATCCTTTTGTGAACCAGCAACATTGAAAAATAAGAAGTGTTAATTTTTTTAGAGAGTATTGATAGTCTTGGTCAAACATTTATTATGAAAAAGGAGAAATATATTGGATGGGGTTATTTCTTACTGGTGTTTATGAGGAAATGATCTTTTATGACAAATGTAGTCCATTTCAAGGGCAGTGCTCTTAATGAAGACATGATAAAGTTTTAATGATAATAAAGGATATAAGGTCACAATCACCTTGTTTTCCAAGTAATGACTATCATAATCATGAAAAAGGACAGAGGGCGAAAGCATTGAAGTTTGTAATGCAAATGAAGATGCCATGTCTCAAAGATGGATAGGTCAAATACAAATGGAATCCTACAAACTATGTTGTTATAGTCATATTATGCCTTCAAAGTCATATTAAAATTTGAGAATGAAAAAACATAGTTATAAATGACCTTTATAATTGTAAAGAATAGTGAAGGCTCGAAGGGAAAGATAGTTTAAATGAGGAAAAACTCTAGGAGTTTAAATATTTTCATTGTACATAGAAGGGTTTTCGTGTAGAGAATAGAGGCATGGTCATGCTACAATGGATGAAACAAGTCAAGGTGGTATGTTTAGAGGCCAGTCATGAATAAATTTCAAGGGGGCAATTCTATACACATTGAAGATAGTCTAAAGGGGGTAAAATTATGCAAGATTATTGAATACAAGGAAAGGAAAAACTTCTATCATTTTATTAAAGGGAATCCATCAAGTGTAGAGGATGAAGCACATCAATTTCACATGTCAAGGACTATCATTTGAATGATAGTCATAGAGGGCATAATACAAGCAATTTTTGTATTAAAAATGTATGAATTTTAGCTCATGTTGAGGGGTATGGTAAAGAACTATCTTAAAGGCTTATAAGGAGGTTTCTTAAAGGCTAATGACAAAGGCATGGTGTTGCAGGTATCTAAAAGATAAAATTTTCAAACCTCTTAATGTACAGTGGTAATAGCAAAGGAAAATATACTACCATGAAGTTGAAGGACAGTCTTAATGCTCACAAGGCCAGAGAGGACAGTCTAAAAGGGTATAATGTGTAGGTTTAGGCCATAAATTTATCATCAAAAGTCAGGTCTATAAAGACATCCAAGTCACAATGATAAGAGGCAATCCAAACAAGTTAAAATAGGACAATCAAGTGAAAGAGATGAAGAACAACACGAGATAAGAGTTATGAGATAAAGGTTCGTTGTGGAGAGAATTGATAAAAGAGAGCAGTCTAAAAATTATGACAATCAAGGATACATGCTAAATGATAAAAGAACAAGTGTGCACTAAGAATGATAATAGGGCAATCTTGACCATCATCCTTTTAGAGGTGCAATACTACTTACTAGAGTTTATGCTTACCTTAAATTTTTTGTGCTTTCACATATAATATGATTCCAAAGAATTCATCAAATAATGGTGCAAGAAGACTGATGTATAGCAATGGTGGTTAGCTTCAATATGATCTAAAAAAAACAATTCTTCAAGCCTTCAAGTATTTAATGGTGGGTTTTTGCACACAAGGCCTCAACTTCTAGTAGCACTCCATAATTTTTTTTTCCACCATTATTTTCAAACCAAAATTCATACCCACAATCTAAAAGCTCTTTTGGATACCCATTTGGAATTTCTAAAACATATTCAAAATTTAGGGGTGGTTTTTTTGGAACGACAAAGCCAAAAATCTGCTGCTACGCTTTGGAACTGGGCCTAATTAGGTTCATCCAACTAGGTCACAACAAGGGTTTCACTCTCCAAGCCTCAATTCTTCAAAATAATGACTCAAAACATGTCCTATAGGGTCTTCCTTAACATTTCCAAGAAATCCAAATAAATTCCCAAGTGTTCTTCTCCAAACGCAAGTCTTATGTGGTTCTAATGCCTAATTGCTTGACAAACTTGGTAGCAACAATTCGTGGTTTTTCGGCCATAAATTTCAATGAAGACATGATATCAAGAATGTAAATATATTTTCAGACACCCATTTGGGACTTATACAACATATATGGGAATAAAGGCAGGTTATTTTGTACAAAAGCCTTCAAAATTGACTTGTTTGTTCACTATTACCCTAACAAAGGTTTCAAACCTGTTTTTAGTAAAATGGGCATTACTCCATCAAAACTTAATGAAATTAAGTGAAATAAAAAAAAGAAGAAATTAGATTAAAATATATTTCATTTCCAATTGGTCTCATTCCATTAAGTGACTGTACATGTCCATACCACTCATTTGAATAGAGAAAAATGTTTTAGAATTATAGAAAATAAAGTACCTTTATTGCTTCAACTTCTAAAACTTTACAACCAACCCTGCCTCCGACTACACAAGGAATTTTTTAAAAAATTCCCTCATTTTCCAATGGACATAAACCACTTTTCAACTTACAACTATTCAAATTCTCAATTTATGCAGCATTGACCCTTCATATTCCACATTGTGCAATTTGACAACATTTTTGCAAACTTGACAACTTATGCAACTTGACTCTCCAACCCACCTAGCAACCTAATATTGGCTCAAACACACATGAAATGGTCTTAAATGAACTTATTACATGGAAAAACATCAAACCAAGCTAAAATATTAACTTACACCTACTAGACCTAAGGTGATCCTGCACCAAAGACAAATCAAGCAACTATGTACAAGGAGGGTTTTTGAAGCAGCATCTAAAGATAGTCTTTTCACAAGATAGTAAAAATCCTTAGGAGCAGCACTCAAATCTAAGAAGGGCACCCTTTATGACTATCATAGAGGTTCATGTAAGAAAACCCCAAACACTCCCATCATCATGCTTGAGCTTTCTCAAGTTGAGAGGAATTAGCTAGCCTAAACACTCAATTTTCAAGCACTTTATGGCAGTTTTGGCCTACATAGGAGCCCCATGTGGTTGTAGTTAGAGTTAAGTGGAGTTTGAGCCTAAAATTAGGCATATTGGAGCAATTTGAAGCCCTTAAAAAGTGGGTTTTTCTCCTTATACGCCCAGCGGATTGAAGACCTCATGTAAAGAGATTCAACTCAAATTTTTCAATTAGTTCATGCAATTTTGGAGTGTAGTTCAAGTTTAGATTGGAAGTGGAGTTTCAAAGAGATAAACAAAAGTCAAAGGGCTAGCAGTTTGAATCAACTCTTCTTTGCCAAGGATTGCATGGTTTGCTTCCAATTTCACATCCAATTGAACTCTTCTTGCCTATTTAACATCTTCCATAAGGTGTAGCCTCTTTCAAAGAGAATTTTATATATATATAAATACTCCAATTATTTTTCATCAGTTCTTTCTTTCTACTTGCATAGATAGCAAAGCACAAAGCATTATAACTTAGTTTTTAAAACTAGTTTGAAGTAGAATTTTCATATTTGTATACAGCTTTTGAAGCACCTTGTGATCAATTAAATATAGTGATTTTACCTTCTTGATATCTATTATATTGTGTGTGTATGGGTGATTGATGCATATTTTCTATGGTTAATGATTAGTCCTCAAATATGTTGTCTTGTTCCAATACCTTTGAGTAGAAGATATATGTTATATGCAGGTTATAAATTGTGCCATAAATGGTAAATTTTGGTTGTGGGAACATTCTTGGTTTTCCTTCTAAATAAGTGTTTGACCTTCTTATGAAATACTGATGTGTGAGCATGTAAAGCATTGAGTTGTGTGAAGACTTGCTGAGAATTTTGAGAGAGGTTGTGTGTTAAGGCTACAATACAGGTTTTAATCATTGGTGAACCACCTCCTAGGGTTAGTAATCTTTCCACTTGAAGTTCTTCTATCCCTTTTCTTGATCAAGCAGTAGTTTTAGGAGGTTTTCAAAGGGAACTAACCCATAATCTGGAGGTTCGTCCTCACCTTAGACAACCCACAGACCTGAGGATGTCGTCATGTTGCATAGGATTCTAAAGCTTTAAAGCTTAGCATTCAGGGCACAATCCTTCCTGACAACCGGTATATGATGGCTCCTTATTATGATGTTTAAATTATATGAAAGCTAATTTGAAATTAAAAAAAGTACACAGTGGTAATTTTTTTGTGGGGGGACAAGCGGCATAGTCCTTACAAAGAAGCTTCTTCAAACGGGCTATTACTAGCCTACTATGGAACATGATGCATGTGAGTATGCTAGGAAATGTGTTTCTTGTCAATAACATGCAGATTTGATACATGCACCATCTAAGGCTTTCAAACCTATTACCTCACCATGGCCCTTTTCACATTGGGGTCTTGATTTAGTCAGCAAGATACATCCCCCTTCATCCAATGGACAAACCTTCATAATCACTACCATTTAATATTTCACTATGGGTGGAAGCCATCTGACTCACCCTCATTGTTGGTCTCCAAATTTCCAAATTCATCCAATACCATATCATCTGTCAATATGGTATTCCCTCCACTATCATTACTAATAATGGTAAACCATTCAAAAACCAACATGTTTGACAACTTTGTGAGCAATTCCACATCCAAGATCGTTGATCCACTCCATACTACCCTCAAGGTAATAACCAAGTTGGGGTAATTAATAAAACCTTAATCAAAATCCTTAAGAATTTTTTCAATGATATTGGTCGTGACTATCATCTCTAATTAAATCTCACCCTTTTGGCTTACCACACAAGTATTCATACCCCTAGCGATGCCACCCCATATTCACTAGTATATAATGTCGAAGCTATCATACCGATAGAAGTCAAACTCACATCTCTATGTATCTCATTGAATAATATCATCAATGATGAGGAGTATCAAGATGTACATTTGAGTCAATTAGATATTTTGGATGTGTAACATGCCAAGTGTTCAACGAAAGCAAATTCACTATGTTTTAACCTCAAGTATATAAACTATGTTCAAAACTCAAAGCAGTAAAAAAATTTCTTGTAATTCAAAGACTATATGCACATCTAAAATAACACATTCCAAACTTTCCATTTGCATTATAATTGAAAATTACAATCTTTCCAAAATAATAAGATCTCAAGATAACATCTCTTTCTTTACAACCTCCATAAAAATGGATATAAGAAAACATACATAGCTCCTTGAGCTTCTTTAGCAATAGTAAAAAATGGTTTAGGAAATCCCCTGCAAATCTCAGCCGCCAACTGATGGGGAGAAGCATCACTCAAGCACTTTTTCACCAACCACTGACTCAAATGTGGTCCCCTGCACATCTGCCACATATGGAAAGATATCCCTACCCTTTGATGAAGATATTGGTTGGTAAAACCCCATAATAAATAGCCTTCCTGAGCTTAGTGTTGTGTCCTACAAACTAGAACCTAATCATACAATAGCTACAACTACGAGTATGAAAATCCCAAACTAGAATTGTTTATACTAGAACACAGTGAACTGACAGTGTACACAGTGGCTACTTACACTACTTTGGCCAAAGTTTCATATAAAAGTGTCATCTATTCACCCACTACCCTAGCTCAATTCGGTTAATGACCGTTCATGTACTATGCTTAGGAAATTCCCTTCTTAAGGTAATCTTTAACCCTAGGAACAACCTATCTCTTTTATAATAAACTACACATAGGTAATTCCCTTCTTAAGGTAATATTTAACCCTATGAACAACCTATGACTATAACATTACTACAAAGTAAACACAATGCATAAGCTACATCCTTCATTGGATCATCTAATTTGAAGGTAATCAATGAACTTTCTATAGTTTGGAAAACACAAATAACTTGAAACAAATACAACATAAGCTACTTTAAGCTTCATCTTTCCCTAGTATATAATACTAATGAATGCAACCACTCCTAAATATGGAGTATGTAGAAACATTCAATAAGTTTCATAAGAAATAAGATTCTTTCAATCCTATAGAAGCAAACATAATCTTTCCCTAATCTAGCAAATCAATGCATTTTCCACACAAGACAACAACACTCAATCTTTAAAAAAACATATAAAGTATAAGAGGGTCAAATAACATGCCTATTAAGTGCTAATCCCAAATGAAATAAACTAAATTCCAAGCTCAATCCACTCCAAGAATCTTCAGTAATTCTCCAAATCCACACACAAAAATTCTCACAATAGCTCTCTTAACTCTCCTCACAACAACTCTCAGCTCAAATAAGAATAACTCAGATAAAAAGCAACAGAATTCAAGTGAATAATGCATCCAAATGAAGTAATCTTCACCCCTATTTATACAAAAATATGATACTTAGCTACCTACAATCAGGCTATGTTCAATGAAACTTCATAGCTTATTAAGATCGACTCAGCAACTAATATCAATGGGTGGCAACATTTAAATTTAATACTCATCAAAACATAGCAGCAAATCACTTAAAACAGAGATAGGAAGAATGCATTCCAAAAATTCAAGATAAAAGATTAACCGATCAACTCATAATATACCAGCTTCTATTTGACTCGTTCTATGTTTTACTTTATCTTCCATCATTGGACAGAGCTTATAGTTTATACTTTTATTTGCAATGCATTTTTCATATTTTTGTGCCACATAAACCTTCTATCATGATTTTGGTGTTCTATGTTATATGACCAAGTCGGCATTTTATATGCCCTTTCAAATATCTCATATCACTTTTGACTGAGTCTCTTATATATTGTATTGTATTAGCAAGCTTGTTGATGCATATTGAATGACTGTTGTGTTGCCTTTAAAGCACCCATTATTATTGCATTATCATTTGTATGTATTATATTTCATATAGTATGCGCTTTATTATTTAGAAACAATAGTACTTAATTTACAAACAACACTTTTATTTAAACATATCACTTATCAATAATATTTATATATATATATCAATCATCTCACAAAATAATAAATATACATCATTATGTATTTTAAATGCATATATCTATGTTATCATTTTATAAATAGTCATATGTATATACTTATATGCATATATATGTATATATACATAGATTGATATACTCAATATGTGTGTATATATGTATATATGTATATATCCCATATATACATTTTCTTATACAATCAATAGCATATATTTACAAACTTATCAATAGATATATATATATGCATACAGTGTATATATGCATGTCTCATTATCCATTCAATTCTTTCATGCCCATGAGAAATCCGTCCATGAGCATGCATAGGTATGTCTACCTACGTATACTCATGTGTGTGTTAACTCATGTGTATGGATTTATCATCGAAATGTACATGTATACATATATATACATTTTGTGTGTATATATCTCATCAATAAAATAAAGAACATATAAGAAAGAACTCACATTAACAAAGGAAACTCAAAATTTATCACAAACAAGAAAATTCACAACAGAATCACAATTCAAACACAATCAACACTAAGGGGTGACTTACCAATTTCTTGAACTACGACTCAACTAGACCAATCTATGTGTGTGTGTGTGTGTGTGTGAAAAATCTCATTTATGCTTCGTTAAGGTTTATCCGACCAATCACTTCTTCTGTGTGATACTTCCCATCCCTTCTTGAGGATTGATCCATGTATCTGCATTCAACTTAGAACATTGCAATAGTAGTTAGTTGTTCATCAAAATGATGATTTGGATATATTCATTTCATAATCAAAATATCAAATTAAATCAACATTCAAAACATTAAATCAAATTAACTTCCATTCATCATTTTCCAAATAATACATATTATGAAAGTGCAAACACATGTTTTTCAATCAGAAATACAAGCACATTCATTTGTTTAGTATTTTAACCAATCATAGTAATAGTAAATAGGTAAATGCATAATGGGGTGTAACATATCCCCCGTGTGAATCATTGTCCATGATGATTTTATATAGAAAAAATAGTATTAAAAAAAAATAAACACATCATTATTTTTCAAGCATTCCCAAAAGCATGTAAGACATGGAAGCCTTTGCTCAATTTCAGCATAGTCTTCCCAAGTGGCAGAATATTTTGCATATTGGTCCCACTAGAATTTGCACTACCAAACCTCCCTATTATGCAAGCGAAGCTTACATATTCCAAGCACCTTGAGAGGCTCAATTGTTACCACCCTGGGTTCTTGTACCTATAAAGCATTCCAATCAATTACATGATTATCACCTGGTATATACTTCTTTAGGTATGAGACATGAAAGACATTATGCATTCAATAAAGAGCTAGTGGCAATGCTATTCGATAAGCAACAAGATTTACTTCCTCAAGAATTTCAAATGGACCTACATAGCGTAGAGCTAGTTTGGATGACTTTCCAAACTTAGTGGAACTCTTTTGGGGCTTAACCCTTAACAACACCTTCTCTCCTACTACAAAGTTTTTGGGTACTCACTTAGAATCTGCATAGCTCTTTTTCCTATCATTAGATTTTGTTAGCCTTTGCTTAATAACCTTAACTTGCTCCTCCATTTCAAACATCTCAAGACCAAAACTTACCCTATCCTCAAGCTTATCCCAATTTATAGGGGTTCGACATTTTTGGCCATATAATTCTTTAAAAGGAGTCATCTTGATTGTTGAATGATATGAATTTTTATATGCAAATTATACCAAAGGCAAGTAATCTTCCCACTTATATTATTGATCCATACAATACATTCTTAGTATGTCTTCTAGTACTTGGTTTACTCTTTCCATTTGACCATTTTTTTCTGGATGATACACTAAACTTATATTCAACGAAGTCCCAAGTGCAGACAATAAGGTTTTCCAAACCTAGAAGTCACATGATCATCTCTTTCCGAGATAATCTTCTATGGAATACCATGCAATATAAACACCTCTTAGATGAATTTTCAAGCTATAATAGAAACTCCATCAATTAAATTTCTAGGTATAAAGTGTGCTACCTTAGTATTCTTATCTACTACTAATAGAATAGCATTGTGATTATTCCTTGACATGGGTAATCCTTGCACAAAGTCCATACTAATTACTTGCCACTTGCTTTTAGGTACATCATGTGGATACAATAATCCCGCAAGATGATGATGTTCAGCCTTTACTCTTTGGAATTCTAAGCATCTAGCCACAAATCTTGTAGCATCTCCTTTCATTCCTTTCTAGAAGTATAATGGCTTCACATTAGCCAACATTTTTATCACACCTAGTGTTGGCCTCCTACAATGATATCATAACTAAGCCTTTACAGCCTTGATTCAGATATTGGACATCTAACCTAAATAGCCATTCAATCATCATGAAGGTGCATTTAACTTGTCAACCCGGGGATGTGAACTTGAAATGGATCAACACTATATGTGCACTAGGGGCTCAAGTAGTCATTGCACTCTACAGTTAAGAAACACAATATTGAAAGTAAATTGTTGAAAGGAAATAAAGCAAATGTTGAACATCAACCAAAAACTATGCTTAAGCTAAAATGCAGAGAATGAATGAAAATATGTGCGACAAATAGGAGACTACTCTGTCTGCTTTGGCTGCAGGAACAATCACAGAATAGAATTCTAGTGGCTGCAGGAATAGTCAATGCCAGATTTTTAAGTATCAAACAACAAGTAATACTAAGCTAATAATAAACTAAGGAGATAGATTACTCCCCAAGTGGGCCCCCTTGAATAAGTATCCTCTAAAATAACAAGAACTCAAATGCTCAAACTCAAAACTTTATTTTATTCACTATAAATCATGCATACAAAGAGTAATGTATCTGTATTACTGAAACTGGAGAATGAGAGTACAATGTCAAATCGTGCAACCTCCTAAAGAAGGAGCATCAAATCATTATTTATACTACAGCTAAACAAGGCAGTCAACTCCACAACTGGGAGGATGTGGGTAAAAGCAAGAAGTTGGGTACACGAAGAGGGGAAGTTTTGGCCAAAAAAAATCTCGCAGAAAATGCGTACGCGTTATTAAAAAAATGCGTATGCGTTTAGGATCGGGTACCCGATCCTAAAAAAATGTGTATGCACTATCAAACGCGTATGCGTTATATAATGCATACACATTTTATAACACATAAAAATTAATTATTTAAAAAAATAAATACTTTTTAGAAACGCGTATGCGTTTTGAACTCAAAACGTGTACACATTTTAGAATGCGTACGCGTTTCTAAAAAGTATTTATTTTTTTAAATAATCAAGAAAGTAAGGAACGCATATGCGTTTTGTAACGCATACACGTTTTGTAAAAACGTGTATGCATTTTTTAAATTCAAAATTCTCAACCCACATGTTGCCTCGGTTTTAGGCTCAGAAAAGGCTTGGCAATCCAAACCTTAGCCTTTGACCTGCAACTAAAAAACTAAGGCAGATTGAAGAAGAATGTCCAACTTTGACAACATAGATGATGGACTTTTTTTCTGAATGAGTCTATAAAATTAAAACCCATTAGAGAACACAATGTCTACTTTCTAAATATATAATTTTTGTTAAAATTGGATTACGTTTGCTATTTTTAATTAATTTCTAAGCAAACTAGTCCTTAAACTTGAAATATCAGGTTTTTTTGGTTTTTTAATAACTTTTTTGGTTGATTTTCTTGTAAAAAAAATTATGGAACCAAACTTCTCACACTCTACAAAAAAAAAAAAAAAGAGTCAAAAAGTTTAGGTCCAATTATGTTGCCGTACACGTTGATTTGAAAAAACATCAATTAAGGCCAATAAAAATTTAATAAAATATATTCAACCAAAAATTACAAAAAAAAAACCAAATGTTCTTTTCTAAAAGTAATTAGCAAAATAATTTTATTTTGGTCAAAAAGTGTTGTCCGTACACCTGCTTGGTATGGTAAAAAAAAGGGACTTTTAAAAAGTGGTTTTTATAGATCCTTATCAAAATGTAATTTCTATAAACTGGGTATTTTAATAATTTACATATTTGGAAACTAGATTCAAAATGATAAATTTCATATTACTGAATTTTTTTAAGATTCATTGTGGAAGTGCCTCAATTTTTCAGTCCAAGTGTGACAAATTCTGAAAAACAACAAAAACATTTCCACTTTTTGAGCTTTTTGTGTACCCAACTTCTTGCATCAGCCCATGTCATTTAGGGAAAACAGGGGAAAGTGGAGCGATGGCGGTTATGCATGCATGGAATCTGGTCATACATGCAAGTCAAGCACAAACCCAGCATAATAGTAATGCCCATGCATGCTCAATCATTAAGGTCCACTACAAGGTGGTTACGTTCAGTTCCATGGAGAATCTTTGCTGCCGGCTACCTTTGACTTGGAGCAATTTCTCAGCTGGACATTATGGAGTGTGGCCAGTTGATGATGTCTTCCTTAACTTGTCGTATTAAATTTGTAGGCCAAGGTTAGTATGCATAATAACTGCACATCAATAACCACTCAAAGAAACATTCATTAATCACATGCAAAATCAATATAGATGACCCACATATTATGCCAAATATTGTTAAAGCTTGCAGAGATAGGATAATGTCAAATTTTAATGGTTTGAGGGAAACATTAATCCAATACCAACACTTAAGCATTAAATTCCATGACATCTATGAGAAAATAGACTATAGATTCCACCCAAAACTAGACCAAAAACTAGGCTCATCACTCCCCCCAACCTAATGTCTTGTTGGTCCTCCAGCAGGGGAAGAGTTGTGCTTCTGCCTGGTCAAAGTTGTGAAATTTGCAACTGAGAGTATTCCAACATTAGTGGCTATAGTACATGAGTCAGGATCCCAATAGAATCCTCCCAATCAGTCAAACCTGTCCCATCTCTGCCTTTCTGCAGCAATATCACACTGGTAGAATCTGAAATTTGGCATAGGCCACAGGAGCATGGGTGGCTAAAAATTTAGGGGAAGCCAATGTCATCCCTAAGTTCTCCCAATCTGAATATGTCTCTCAATTCTTTTTAATGTTGCAACATAATTATGGATGGAATGAGGCTCAGCCTGTTTTAGCTCATCAGTCAAACTATTCCATCTCTGGGATAAACATCTCCTCACGGTTTCCTCCTTTGTTGTTTTTTTTACCTCATACTTAGTGTAAACTACCTCAATCCAAGGCATAATCCTATTGACATAACTTGGTCTAAGTAGCATTCTATTCCATTCTCTGTAAATATCACGTGGGTTGCTTGATTTAGCTCTAATAGGCAGAGGGATATTAGACTCCAATTGTTTATAAGCACCATGTTGTTGTCCCCAACTAATCTCATTTTGTACCCAAGACATGAATGCTCTCAATTGAACATCTCCAATATATAGCAGTGGGTTCAATCATGGTATTTTGTGATAGCATAATCATGGTCTTTTGTGACAGCATAATTATGCAAATAAAATTCACATAGAAAATTCTTCATTTCAAGGGAGGCAATCCAATAAGCATTGAAAAATTCCATAGGGGTATCAATAGAAGGATTCAAAACTGAGGCAAGTCTTGACATCTTAAAAGAGAGATACTTCTCTTTCAGGAGCAGAGCATAGACCCTCGGGGGTTCTATACATTCCAGAATCTTTGGCGCCAAAGTTGCCATATCATCTACCCTATGCTTCAAGGTAGCAATTTCTGCATCTTTTTCCTTAATCTCTGCATCCTTCTTTTGAATTTCCTCCAACTTTTATTTTTACTTTTTCCATTCTTCCTCCCTTCTTTGTATCTCTTTCCATAGATTTAGAATTGTTACATGTATTGTAAAACTAGGAGGATTATGAATGCCTACCAGTCTTTTTGTTGATGGTTGCTCCTCATATGGTACTATTTGCATGGACTCGGGTTTTTCGGTTATCTCTAGCTATAAGGGTGTTGTATCTTCTTCCTTTTGTTGTAGGGACTCTTGCTTTTGCAGGAACTCCTGCTCTAATTCTAGTTGTTGTTGTAGGACTTCACGCTATAGGACTTCATGCTGCAGGAAGTCCTAATTTTCCTCCAATTCTTCTGCAATGCTAGCAAGATCGGTCATTGTTATGTTTGTTGCTTTCTTAAATATGTCTTCTCCAACATGCTCCTACTTCATTAGAGCTTCAAGGTCCTCATGTGAGGTCTCACCAGGTTTAGGGCTTTCGTGTAGAGGCATACCGGTCGCAGGCCCGGTTGGTCTTGATTTCTTGGGAGGTCTTTCATGTTTTCCTTTGGCTGTAGGATGAACAGTATCAACCTTCCTCTTCTTAGAACTTGACACTATTATTTCTATAGGCTATATTTTATCCTTCCCTTTTCTCAGTTCTACCTCTCTCTATTGTGCGCTAGTTTTCATGAATGTTTCAAGTGGAACTTCATCATCAGAATATGAGGAAAAGCTTTTTTTTTAATGCTCTATTTTAGAACAACTGATTTCTATGGTTTCCTCTACTGCAGGATGATTCATGCTAGAGCCAACACCAGAGGTTGAAGCACTAGGAATGGCTTCACCCATGCTTACTCTCCTACTAGATCTACGGGATCGAGGTATAGCCCTAGGTGGAAAATGCTCAACATTGACAAACTATTCTTGGCGATAATCTTGATCAACTTTAATAAACTCTTCCCAAGTCATTCCAGAAACATCACGCAAAGATTTTACAACTAGCAATTTAATCAAGATATGGTGGGAAATAGAATTATCTCTACCTTTTTGGGTCTCGGTCGCCATGATTGAGAGAAGATTGTACAACACATTGGGAACATTCATCCTTCTCTCGTGCCTCATGTGATTCAAAAGCTTGAAGTAGACAGAATGCAAATTTGACTGGCAACCCTCACAAGTGATGTATTTGATGACATACATAGCTATCTGCTTCCACGGCTCGGGCAGAGACATTCTTTTTGTGCCCTACTTGTCTATGCTCAATGGGGGATCATTTGGCTCTGCAAATTCAGCCCTGGTTGACCTAGCATCATTGGAAATAGGGTAATTTTCACCATCAGCAAGTAACCTTGTAACCTCTGCAATTCTTTCCTCTGTTGCCACAACTTCTAACCCTTTTACTGTGGCTTTTCCTTCTAAAAATGTTTGGGAAAATTCAAGGGCAATGCCTTCATCAAAACCATCCAACTTCAAAAAGTAATCTATCCATCCACAGCTTTGAAATTCGGCCAGGCATTGTGCATCCTATAGTAAAATATCATGCACCGTGGGTTCGTTTTGAATTAACCCACCTACCATTGTCTGTAATCAAACAAATGCTCTGCAACTGCTTTTCTTGCAATTCCCCTTCTAAAAATCAAATGCACTTCCCTACAGTGCTTGCTAAATTCTAGTACCAGTGTCGAATGAATTTCCTTTCTTTTGTTTTGTCTTTTTGCTTCCAGCTCAAGATTACGACAGGGCAATAATGGCAAGAAAAGGAGTAATAAATGGAAATCATGATAGGAAGAAATGGTAGCTGCAGTTATTGTCACTTCATGCATGCAAGCCATTCTCTTACTTGGATTTCAAAACAGCTCATTTTAAAAAATTTGACGCAGCCTCATATGATTTGACACATGGACAATAAAATATTTGCATCTTTGTCATTCCCCTCCCCCCAACCTAAATTTGGACATGTGCCCATACATGTGAGATGGGAGTGGTGATTGACAGGAAATGATGGCATTTATGTGAATACCTATACTAACGTACAATAATTAAATTAACATACTTAAAAGATGATTAAAGATAGTAATTAATGTGCACATACCTGAATGTGTGGAAGATTTACTACAAATATCGTGAATAAAGTAACACTCACCTTGTTGGGAAATGAATTGAGCAATAAATGAAGATGAGGTGGAGTGAGGTGAGGTAGAATGAAGTGATGGAAGAGAGAGAAAGGTAGTGATGGATGGGTGGATGGATGGATGACGAAGAAATGGACTTCCACGTAAGTGAAAGTCTTTATTATGGAAAGTACGTACCTTAATTAGGCTGAAGGAGGGACACTAGGTCCACCACCTTTGGCTACAGGAAGCTCTGAGTGTTGGGTGAATTGTTGCAAGAACTCTTCTTTAGAAGTTGGCTTATGATATAATCTGAGGCGATGACCGTTGACAAGTAATTTAAACCTAACAGGTTCAATGGTGGTAAGTTGAACAACTCAATTGGGAAAGACCCCAAAGAACTCAGATGGTCCCAGCCACCCTGTCCACCGCACAACCGCATCTCGAATCATAGAGGTCACCTTTGTTTGAACTTGAAATTTTATAATTGAAACAGGTTACTTTGATTCTCTCGATAAAATTACTTTTAGAGTGTTCAGGTATTAAGTTTCTCCTTTATTTCATCCAAAGTATTTAGTTACATGGATTCTTTTCTTTTTTGTGTTTCGTGAATATCCATCCCTAAATCCACTACAATTCACAGAGTTTTATGCTCAAATTCAATTGGCATCATAGTTATCTTTCCATATAGCAACTCAAATGGGGTGAAGCATGTAGTTGTTTTCGATGTTGTCCTATAGGCCCAAATAGCTTCGGGTAATATTTTTTCCCAATCTTTCCTATGGAGAGCTACTTTTTTAGTCAGAATGGCTTCAATTTCTCTATTTTTCACCTCAACTTGGCCATTAGCCTGGGGGTGATAAGGAGTAGACTTTATGTGCCTTATATTGTACTCATTCACTAGTGCTACAACAAGAGTTGATGTGAATTGTGGCCCTTGATCACTCACTATTTCTCTTGGAACTCCATATCTTGTGAAAATATCCTCATAAAGAAAATTTGCAACCTTGTTATCTCTTGCATGCTTCACGGCCTTAATTTCTACCCATTTTGTTACATAATCAATACATAACAATATATAAGACTTACCATTTGATAGAGGGTCAATTGGTCCCACAAAATCCAATCCCCACTTGTCAAAGGGAGTAATTACTTCCTATGGGAACAGTGGTATCTCATCAAATCTGGTTGGTCTGCCCATTCTATGGCATCTATCACATTTTCCGGTATACCTTCCTGCATCCTTGTGGAGTGTTGGTCAATAATACCCTGTGTTCAAAATCTTCATTGTTGTCATTTTGGCCGCAAAGTTTCCTCCACATGGTTCATTATGAAATGCATGCAAAATTTCAGATACATCTTCTCATGACATGGTCAGGTCTAGTATAAAACAAACATCCAACAATCCAAGAGAAAGGAAAATAAGTTTCAATGAGTGCCCTTTTCTCTTTTGGGGAGAAGTGAGAAGGAGCTCTACCTGTAACCAAGTAATTGGCTATGTTAGCATACCAAGGTATTTGTACACTGAGAGAGAATAGATGTTGATTAGGAAAAGAGTCATCTATGGGCTGATTGTCTTATGAAGTAGTTAGCCTTGAAAGAAAATCTGCAACAACATTAGCCTTCACTGGCTTATCTACAATGGTTATATCGAACTCCTACATCAACAATAACCATCTTGTCAATCTACCTGTGATCAAAGTTTTATTCGTGAGATATCTAATGGTTGCATGATCAGTGTGCACAAAGATTTGGTAGCCTGTTATGTAATGTCTGAATTTGTTCAGTGCATAGACTATTGCCAGCATCTCTTTCTTTGTCACTATATAATTGAATTCAGCTCCTTACAAATTTTTGCTAAAAAAGTAAATAGCATTTTCAATAGCTCCCTCTTTTTTTCCTAAGACTACTCCTATGGCATAATCTGATGCATCAGTGTGAATGTGGAAAGGAATCTCCCAATTGGGTCTCTTAAGTATAGGAGCATGAGTCAAAGCTACCTTCAAGGCAGAAAATGCCTTGTCACAAGCTTCAATCCACTAAAATTCAGCATCCTTAGTGAGAAGGGTATACAATGGTGCTGCTACCTTGTTGAAATCCTTGATGAATCGCCTATAATATCCTACATGACCCAAGAAACTCCTAACATCCTTTTGTTTTGCAAGTGTAGGAAGATTTGTGATTACCTCAATTTTTGCAGGATCTACTTGAATTCCCTTGTGGCAGATGTAGTGGCCAAGAACTACACCCTCTTGCATCATCATGAAGCATTTCTCACTATTTAAGGATAATTTTTTATCCTCACATCTTTGTAGGACTCTCTTGAGATTCTCCAATGCTTGATCAAAATCAACACCATAAGTGGTGAAGTCATTCATATAAATCTCCATGCAAACATGAGAAATGTCTGAAAATATATTAATGACTTCCCTCTAGAAAGTTGTAGATGCATTGCACAAGCCAAATGGGAGTTCCGAATAGGAATAGGTCCCCCATGGATAGGTAAATGTGGTATTCTAGTGCAATTTGAATTTGGTTGTAGCCGTTGAATCCATCTAAAAAAGAGAATTATTCCTTTCTTGCAAGTGTTTCCAAAACTTGATCAATGAAGGGTAAAGGAAAGTGATCCTTCTTGGTGGCACAATTAAGTTCCCTATAATTAGCACAAAATCACCACTTCCCTCCTTTCTTGGGCATAATCACTAATGGAGATACCCACTGACTATCTGAAATGGGGTAGATAAATCCTGCATCTAACAATTTCTACAATTCTACTTTCACCATTTCTCTTAGTGCAGGGTTAATCCTTCTTTGTGGTCATCTTACTAGAGTGCAATCATCTCTAATATAAATTTTTTGGGTACAAAGTTTAGGATCCAGTCCCTTCATATCATGATAATCCCATGCAAATGCATACTGATGGGCCCTTAATAGATTTTCCAATAACAGTTGTTTCTCTTCATTCAATTTACTATTAACATTAAGATATTTTCCCTTTGACACTTATACTTGTGTAGTTAATTCTATCATGGTTGCTTCATTAACACATGGTACCTTTAGTTCATATAGTAGCAATGTATGGAATGTACCTGTTGCTGCAAGAATTTTGTCTATAGGAACAACGTCTGCAGGAAGAGTGGCTAGAGGAAGAACATCTACAGGAAGAATGTCTACAGGAGCAATGGTTGTAGGAAAAATAGGAAGAAGTGTCCTAACCGAAGTAGAAGATGATGCTTCCCCCACTTCATAATGGTTTTGAATGATGTTAGACAACATTTCATCCTCATCTTGGAGCTGCATGAAAGAGCCTCTACCTAGCATCATAAGTTGCACCACAGAATTGACTTCCTCAGCCTCTTCACCAACTTGTGGCCACATAGAATCTTCTTCATCATGAGATGGCTGAGCAGGTGGATAAATAACAAAAAAATTAATACTCCTTCCATCTGAAATGGTCATGTCACATGACTGAAATCCAATGTAGGCATCTATAGTTGCTAACCAAGACCTTCCAAGAATGATGGGATACCCGCCTAATGTAGCCTTAGGAGAAAGAATCATAAAATTTGTTGGATATTCCCAAGAGTCTAGAACTACCACAAGATCCTCCACTACACCATTGGGCTTAACAATAGAGCTATCAGCAAGCTACAGGACAGTAGGAGTAGATCTCATACTTGCAATATTTAGTTGTTGTAGGATGTCTTTGGTCATTACATTGATGCCTCAAATAACACCGTAGTATTTTTCACTTTGAATTATTCATGATAATCGCGGCCATATGATTTCTGTCATATATTTGAAGGCTACTTTTCTCTAACATGTATTGGCGAGCATAAATTGTCACGAACCCAGGCCGGGCCCTCCCAGATTCCACGCTTCCCTCGACATCTCACCAGAGATTGCAAACATCTCTACGGCCCTAAACAGGGCATCTGCATCACATACGCCTTAGTTGATCCGTGGATGTCAAAAGTGGTATCCTCTCATTTTCTTCTTTTCTTGGAAACTTCCAATCTCTCGAGGAAATGGTGGTTCTTGCTCACCACTTAGCTTGATTGGTTCAGATTTTTAGGTGCATTTGGCTGGAATAGGATCATTCGTGAAATCCCATCTCCCTCCACAGAAAGAATGACGGGACGGGAAGGCCGACAGCCTGGTCCCTAACCAGCGGATATCACCACACCCCTCACCAAACACGCTTGCGAAACTGATCGAACCGTTAACAGGTACGCTGCCGTTGGTGGCCTGCCGTGACTAGTGTGGCCAAGCCCGCCATCCGAAGATGTAGGTGGATGGAGCTGTGGCGAAGGTGGAGTGACGAAAGCAGCAATGTAGGAAGGTGGTTGCATGTTGGGTGGCGCAGTAGGCCATTGCTGTCCTCCTCTCCATTGGATTTCGTTTGTTGCCAATTTCCGGAGGTGGTTACCGCTGCTCCTTGAACAAGCCGCCGCCAATTCCCTTGAGGTTGTTGCCAATGACGTGGAGGACTTTGATGGCTAGGCCAAGCATTTGGAGGGTGACTCCAAGGTTTTGGTGGATATCCTCCATAACTGGGTGGATATGGGGGCTTCCATTAGTTACCAGCTTAATAACAATTAAAATATGGTCTAGCATAGGATAGTGGATCTGGTGGCATACCCTATCTTGGAGCCCAAGGCTTCCTTTGTGCAACATAGTAGACTTGGTCTTCTTCAATCTAAATTGGCTTGAACTCAGGTGGAATCTACTTACTTTCCAATTTAGCTACCATCTTACATCTATAGTCCTTCTTTTGTCTGCAGTGGGGACAATACTCTGTTAACATCATCTTTGCCTCCTCTTGCTTCTTTTTGGCCTGGAGTGTATCTAGCTGAGTAGCTAGATTGTTGATAATTTCTTGCTTGAAGTTTTCCAGCAAATGAGTGATCTCCATTCTTGAAACTCCACTGGTAGTTGACTTACCCATGGAAGATTGATAAGCTCTCCCTTTCTTTAAAGCTACCCTAGAGTAATTATATCATATTTTCTTGATATCCTCCCAAGGAACTTGGGAGATATCTCCTCCTACCATGAGGTCCAAAGCATTAGTGCAGCTGCCATTGATTCCTCTCAGGAAAAGAAAATTTTGTGAGTCCTCATTAAGTGCATGGTGTGGAGATTTTTGCAAGAAAAACAAAAACCTTGCAATTTAATCTTCTAAGCTCTCATCTTCCTTCTGTTGCATCTTGAAAATGTCTCCTCATCTCATGTCACTAACCCTACAATATTCCTTGTACTTCTCAAGGAATTTTTTCTTCATGTCTTCCCAAGTTTCCATAGTATCTCTGCCTAGGCTCATGAACCATCTTAATGCATCCTCTTTCAAAGTGGTGGGGAATAGATTAAGCCTATGGGCATCCGTAGTATAATCATAACTCCTGTAGAGTATGTCAAACTCAAATAAGAAGGTATCAGGATCTTCTATCACAAGTCCATAAAACTTGGGGAGTGTTGAGGCAGGAATGTTCTTAATGTTGTCAACTTCATTTTGATGAGCAATGGGGAAAGGAAAAGCTGGTTGATTTTGTTTATTCCTATTTGCATCACCCATGTCTGCTTGATGTGATTCTAATACAAAGGGGTTCTCAATCTGATTTTGATCTTCCGAGGAGACTTCAAAGCTAGTCAGATCAGGATATGTGTATGCAAAGGGGTGTGGATCTTCTTCTTCTTCTTCTTCTTCTGGAAGGTTCTGGTACTCAACTAGTTGGAATGGATGGGGATTGTTAGGAAGGAATATCCCATAAGCATCCCTTCTCCTTCCTCTATGCATGTGGTATCACTCACTATCAGTCAATTCACACAAAGAATTGGTAAAGAATCAGGAGGGTCATTACTTCCTAAATGAGGATCTACTAAGAAAAACTTCTAGAAACACTACAGCAAAAACTACCAATGACTCCAAAAGACTTCCTAGCTTGACACCATCCCCGGCAATGGCACCAAAATTTTTTGCCTCCTACAATGATATCATAACTAAGCCTTTATAGTGTTGATTCAGCGACTATACATCTAAGTTGAATAGCCATTCAATCATCATGAAGGTGCATTTAACTTTTCAACCCAGGGATGTGAACTTGAAATGGATCAGCACTATATGTGCACTAGGGGCTCAAGTAGTCATTGCACTCTACAATTAAGAAACACAATACTAAAAGTAAATTGTTGAAAGGAAATAAAGAAAATGTTGAACATCAACCAACAACTATGCTTAAGCTGAAATGAAGAGTAAGAATGAAAATATGTGCGACAAATAGGAGACTACTCTGTCTGCTTTGGCTGCAGGAAGAGTCACAGAATAGAATTCTAGTGGTTGCAGGAATAGTCAATGCCATATTTCTAACTAATTATCAAATAGAAAGTAATACTAAGATAATACTAAACTAAGGAGATAGATTACTCACCAAGTGGGCCCCCTTGGATAAGTATCCTCTGAACTAATAAGAACTCAGATGCTCGAACTCATAACTTTATTTTATTCACTATAAATCATGCATACAAAGAGTAATGTATTTGTATTACTGAAACTAGAGAATGAGAGTACAATTTCAAATCATGCAACCTCCTAAAGAAGGAGCATCAAATCATTATTTATACTATAGTTAAACAAGGCAGTCAACGCCACAACTAGGAGGATGTCATTTAGGGAAAACAGGCGAAAGTGGAGCGATGGTGGCTATGCATGCATGGAATCCAATCAGACATGCAAGTTAAGCACAGACCCAGCACAACAGTAATTCCCATGCATGCTCGATAATTAAGGTCCACTACAAGGTGGTTGCGTTCAATTGCATGGAGAATATTTACTATTGGCTACCTTTGACTTGGAGTGATTTCTCAGTTGGACGTTATGGTGCATGCCCAGCTGGCGGTGTCTTCCTTAACTTGGCATATTAAATCTGCAGGCCAAGGTTAGTATGCATAATAACTACACATCAATAACCACTCAAAGAAACATTCATTAATCACATGCAAAATCAATATAGATGACCCACATATTATGCCAAATATTGTTAAATCTTGCAGAGATAGGATAATGGAAAATGTTAATGGTTTGAGGGGAACATTAAGCCAATACCAACACTTAAGCATTAAATTCCATGACATATATGAGCAAATAGACTATAGATTCCACCCAAAACTAGACCAAAAACTAGGCTCATCACATAGATGTCCTGAATAAGGTGCTTCATGAACTTCTCTCCACACTAAGTTTCTTAATTCTTTGGAGTTGGGCACATATACTCTTCCATTAAACCTTAACAATCCACTAGGTTCAAAGTGATATCCTTCGTACCTTGCATCTTGTGGATTGTCCATGAGTGCTTGCTTAAATTTCTCGTAGAACTCATCTACTTTGCATTTCTACAACACTTGGCCTTTAAAGTCAATTTGAATTATGATTATTTAGGAAATATGTTGTCTATGACCCAAGGCATTAGCAACCCAATTTTCTTTCCCTTTGATGTAGTTGATATTAAATTCATAGTTTGATATCAACTCCAACCATATTCTCTATCATGCATTCAGATTGGGTTGGGTAAATAGATATTTCAAACTGTGGTGATTGGTCTTCAACTCAAAAGGTTTTCCTAACAAATAATGCCTCCACATTTGTAATGTGTGAACCACTACTAGTAGCTCCAAATCATACGGTGCATAATTTTTTTCATAAGGCTTCATCTTTCTTGATTCATATATAATGACTTGATCTTCTTGCATTAAGACTCCACCTAAGCCTTCTCTTGACGCATCCATGATTACTATGAAATTTCTATCAAGATCTGGTACTTTCAAAATTGGAGCAGTAGTGAACTTCTCCTTGAGTAGATCAAATGTTGCCTGAAATTTTCCATCCACTCAAACTTCTTCCCTTTCCTTTGTAATGAAGTAATAGGGAAGGCTATACTAGAGAAGTTTATGACAAACTTCTTATAGTAACCTGGTACACCCATAAAGCTCCTAACCTCAAGTACATTATTAGGCACTGGCTACTTTATCACTACCTTTATCTTGGCTGGATCCACTAAAATTCCATCAGTAGAGATGACATGACCTAGGTACTGCACTTTCTTTTGAAATAAGGTACACTTAGAGAGTTTCCCATATAACCGATGTCTCTTAACCGCTGAAGAACTATCTCTAAATGCTTGCAATGTTCCTCCTCATTCTTGGAATAAATTAGGATATCATCCAAGAAAACCAAAACAAACTTATCTAGAAAATACCTAAACACATTGTTCATTATGTTCATGAATGTTGTTGGTGCATTCATAAGTTTGAATGGTAGGACTGTGAACTCATAATGTTTGTATCTCATCCTAAAAGTAGTCTTGAAAATGTCCTCATCTTTGATCCTCAATTGGTGGTATCCTGATCATAGATCAATTTTTGAAAACATGGTTGCTCCCCATATTTGATCAAAGAGATCATAAATATGTGGCAATGGGTACTTGTTCTTTATTGTAGCTTTATTAAGCATTTGATAATCTATGCACAAATGTAGCGTACCATCCTTCTTCTTTACAAAGATCATTGGAACTTCCCAGGGTGAAACACTAGGTCTTATCAATCCTTTGGATAACAACTCCTCTAGTTGTGCCTTAAGCTTCATTAACTCAATTGTTTCCATTTGGTATGGTACTTTGGAAATAGGTTCCGATCCAGGAACTATGTCAATGGAGAAGTAAAATACCCTCTTAGGCGGTAATCCAGGTAACTGCTTTGGAAATACATCTGCATTTTTTTGCAAGATAGGATATTTCTCGATATCCATCTCTCTATTTCAATTACTTCACCTTCCTCTACTTCTTGATGGTCTTGTGGCCCATTGAAGACATCTTCATCTTGAGAAATGGATTCCTTATACTCCTCAAGTTTTTCCATCTTAAGTGTAAATATTTTTCATCCTTTCTTCTTTTCCCTATGCAATTTCACTATAGAGATTTGATGTAACTTGACTTCCCTAGGTGTACCTTGCAATGTCACCCAGTTACCTAAATCATCTAAGCACTCTACAATTTTGGCATGATAATCCACTTTGGTTCTATGTTTCCGAAGCCAATTTATTCCTAGGATGACATCATAGGATCCTAAGGGTGCTACATATAAGTTTACTTCTATTAAGAAACAAGGAAGTTTAACCTTAGCTTTGAACAAGCATTGTTCCATCGTTGCTCTTTTATGGTTTGCATATTCTACAACCCATGAATTTTCCATAAATCTAGATTTCCTAGTTATTTGATTACTACTCTAGGTAAAACAAAATTTTTAGTTACTCCAGTATCAATAATTATAGAAATGGGTATTACCAAATAAAATACTTGTAGTTTCTAATGGAGCAACTTGATACTCCTCTTTTCAATTATCCACAGCAGCATGGATCCTCAATTGGAATGCAACTCATTGGGGTGGAAGAGAGTTTCCTTTAGATTGAGATCCTGAAGTTTTTTTAGGGTAGTCTTTGACATAATTATTTCAACCACATGTATACCATCCTGCTGCAAGTCCCTTCTTCATTGTGGCCCTTCCAGAACTACTTGCATTCCTGCCAACATTGTTCAAATTTTCATTATTAAAATTATGTCCTCTGCGATCCTTCCTTGGTTTTCTTCAGTTATTGCAAGATCCATAATCTCCTTGCCTTTCAGAATCTTGTACTCCATTAAACTTCTTTGGAGTCTGATTTCTTTGGTTTCCTCCAAGATTCTTATGGTTTTTCTTCTCTCGGTATTGAGATGGCTTTGATCTTCTGCTCTTGCTTAATAGCCTTCTCATAGACTAGGTCCATAGTAGTTAGACCATGCACATCCACTTCACCACCTATCTTCCCATTCAACCCCAGAATGAATTTCTTAATATGAAAACACTCATCTTTCCTATACATTGGTGCATACCTTAACAAATGAGTAAACTTCTCCTAGTACTCATTGACTAACATATCCCCTTGCATAAGATTTTGGAAATTAGTAAGCTTTTGGTCAAAAAAGAGTTGGGGTAACCACCTTTTTTGGAATATTTCCATAAAATCACCCCAAGTTAGCTTCAAATAACTAAATTTGAGTTACATTTTCTTGTTTATCCACCAGTTAGAGGCTTCTCCTACTAACTGATAGGCTCCCAAAACAGCATTACTAACCTCAGAGTATTGCCTTATCTCAAAATATTTTTCCATTTGTATCAACCAAGATTCATCTTATTCCTCGTTGGTACTCCCTTCAAATTCAAGTGGGGTTATTTTTCTCATGTCCCTAGAGATTTTAATTGCCAAATGCTTCCTACAATTTCCTTCATATTAAGAGTGTGAATTCTCATTCTCAAGTTCATGGGTCTAAAAATGATCATGAGAATTCTCTCCCTCATCTTAATTATTAGGGACTTCTTCATTATTTAGAACCTATTGTTCTACTCTATCTTTTTCCCTTACTTCTTGCTCAAGATTCCCCAACCTTGCATTGGTTTCATGAATAATAGCCAAAATTTGGTCCAATTTGGCTTTTGGACCCTCTAGACCTTTCCTAACTCTTGGCTCCCTCTAGAGTTAGACCTTCTTCTCACCATCCTTTGCAAGAAAATGGTTACACCTTAAGGTTCATCTTTATTAGATTCTACTAATTTTACATAACTTTGGAAAGCATTTAAATGAGCATTCATTCACACATGAAATAAATTTCACATAAGTTTTGAACACAAGCTTTGGTAAACATATAACTTTTATTTATCCAAAAGGGTCTCAATATCCTTTCCATTTACATAGAATGACTATTTAAATAGTTGAGAGGAGAGTATCCCTTAGATTCACTCTCAGATACATAACTCAACGGGGTATACCCCTCATATTTTTGTTCATCTCTCATTTTCTCTTCTTGATCTCAAAAGGGAAAGTACCTTCAAATTTATCTTCCAACACATACTTATGAGGAACATATCCCTCAAATTCATTGCTTGAGTAAATTACAATCACTTCCAATAAGGAAAGAACTTGAGGGTTCCTAAATATTCATGCAATACTGAAGCTACATTCTAAGGGCATATCCCTGGAAAGTGACAAGGAGTTAGACTTTTCTTGTGAGACTAGAGGTAAGTAGTTGAATCTGGCTTCCTCCATCATCCTTCTCTTCACTTGAATAATTCAAGAAATAGCATGACTGATTGTCTCAGTGTCACTTAACTAGACAATATTTTCATAGTCGGTTCCCTCTATCATACAAACAATTGCCTCTTTTTCCTTCTTTTCCCTTAGGTAGTGCTCATTCCCAATTATTGACTTTCTTACAGTTGACTTGAGATGCACCATCTTGGCATAGGAAGTTCCAAATATTAGTCTCATTAATGTTGGATGAAAATTATGGTGATCACATAGGTTCCAAAGCTAAACCTATTAGCTCTAATACCATGTGTAACATGCCAATTGTTCAACGAAAGTAAATTCACTATGTTTTAACCTCAAGTAAATAAACTATGCTCAAAACTCAAAGAAATAAAAAAAAATCTTGTAACTCAAAGACTATATGCACATCTGAAATAACACAAATTCCAAGCTTTCCATTTGCATTATAATTGAAAATTAAAATCTTTTCAAAACAATAAGATCTAAGGATAACATCTATTTCTTTACAACCTCCATAGAAATGGATATAAGAAAACATGCATAGATCCTTGAGCTTCTTTAGCAATAGTAAAAAATGGTCCAAGAAATCCCCTACAAATCTCAGCTACCAACTAATGAGGAGAAGCATCACTCAAACACTTTTCTACCAACCATGGACTCAAACGCAGTCACTCGCAGATCTGCCACATATTGCAAGATGGACCTACCCTTCGACGAAGAGATTGGTTGGTAAAACCCCATAACAA